>OZ026813.1:12309256-12412803 GCA_964023185.1 Macaria liturata | reverse complement strand
GAATAAAGTAGGTATTTCTAATTTAGACGGTGAATGATATTTCATTTCACGTACCATCCATTTACATTAAGATTACTTTTATATACCAGAGCATTTAGGCATTACCTTTTTGTGTATTCGTGGACTTGTACAAACGCAAAAACATCGTAGGTATGTGCGATTCAGATAAAGCTTCAGGATTGCTAACTCAGTTAGGCGTTTGAGTAGTGGGGTGTAACACTTGATCTATCCATCATCGTTGTTCTAAAAACGTCAGGTGTACGTTCTGCAACTGCCCGTAACCGTGAATATTATCTAAGTCTAAGTCTAAAAGAAGTCATTACGTCTGCTAAAGTAAATTATTTAATTATGTAAATACGCATATAATAAAGAATGCCTGAATGTTCAGTTTTCTTTTTTTTTAACTTGAAATCTTTTTAAAATTCTAACATAATTGTGTATTGCGAGAAGACAAAGCGCGGACGCAGTAAATATTGCGACGTCTGCCGTTGCCGAAAGTCGAAAGCGTAGTGAGTGGTAGGGCAGTATGTAAACACTATACTTCTCTCGATCCTGCCACGGCAGCATCAAGGGAAATATTGCCGGCAGCACGAGTGGCAGCGGCAAGGGTTGCATGTAAACGGGGTATATCACTTCTGATATGTATTCCCGTGAGTAGTAGGTACCCACCTCCCTCGCAGTTCCGGCCCTGGTAGCCAGGCGGGCAGGAGCAGAGGCCGGGCGCGGTGCAGTTGCCCCCGTTCATGCACTGCGGGTAGCACAGCGCCGTGCGGCAGTCCTGCCCCATGTAGCCCTCCCGGCACTGGCAGATCTTGTCACTGTTGCACCACCCCTGGTTGGCGCACTTCTTGTCGCACTCCGGGTCCGGCCCTGAAACATGTACACAATATAACCTACTCTTTACCGTAACACTATTTTGATAGGTCCTTTTTTATATTCAACCTGACAGGTCAATGCTGTCTTCATCAATTTGTATAAAATAGATTACTTCGAAAATGTTTGTGGGGTGTAGGACAGAGATACCCACTGGCGAGCGTAGGGCGTGTTACTGGTTAGTTTATTAGCTCAAATGCGTAATCGAGTTGTGGTTGATGATTAATTTTGTTTACAGTGTATTTTATGCTTCAAGTGTAAAAACGAAATTTCTAGGTGGGTTGTTATAGGTATAGTTTGTTATTCATAGAAGAGAGATGGCGATGGAATGAGCAAGCGAATGATACCAACCTAAAAACGCAAATGCTGTGAGCAGAGGCACCGCGAAGCAGGCGGCCAGCGCGGCGGTGAGCCCGGAAACAAGGCACGCAGGTTAGTTCCGACCACCGACTGCAGGGGCCCGGTCTGGGGACCTCTGCAGCCGGCGGCGGCAAACATTAGTGGGGACAGACAGGAGAGCGCTCTGTTTCTGGTCGGGACAATGCCAGATGCAACTGTCAAATCGGAGAAAGCGGAAACAAGCAAAGATCTATGAGTAATACTTCGTCTCTCGACATACAGAATGCAGAACCTTCTACTGAGCATATTATTTCGACTTATTTCACAGTTCTGGTTGACATTGTACTGAAGTTGTTGCTATTGACTTATTGGAACATTCATCCATTTAAGACTGCTAACCGACAATACAGTTACGTTGAAATCGCGAAACAAAACCGCAGTAAAGTGACAACGAGCGTATTGTTCTAAAAGAAAACATGAGGGACGTGTCTCTATGCAACTTGGGGGAATTAGTACTTTAGTAGCAAGCACAGCTTCGCCCTTAGCACGGTTGCTATAACAATACACATTATGAATCTCACTGTGATCACAGCAAACGCGGGTCTTGTGTGGTTTTGTTACAGAACAGGGATAGGATTCATATTGAGTATTGCTGCAGTAAGCATGCTCAGATGGCCTGCGAGAGATGAGATGCGATGTAGTTGTTGATAGGTTTATTGGTGAGCATGGGGCCGCCACGGCCGTGGTCGGTGCGGGGCTAGTTAGCGGGCACACGAGCAATTAATGGCCTGACGAGCTCGCCTGATTGGGATCAAATCCATTAAAACTCGGGATATTGTTAAGTTGTAAAGATATACGATATCATAAAGTAGAAGCGTTATGTCTGTGTTTTTGAAGTTGTTTTCTCTTTGGGATTGGTGCATTTGACGGATTTAGCGTTTAATGTATCGCTATCGACATGGCTGCTGTCTTTCTGGAGTTACATCGACAAAAACACAGGCATGTAAGTGTTAAAAATGCGTTGGCGATACAATACCTGTCCTTTCTAAATACACACCTCTCTGTGCGCATTCCTTCTTTAAGTGTAACCTTAAGGGGGTGCCTTTCAGTGGTAGCCCTCGGCGTTCTTGAGAACCAAGCCTACTTCGAACGTCACCACGCCGTTGGAGCTGCCGACGCAGGGCAATACCACACTGAACTCTGGGGGGAAAATAATAATTTTAGTGAATAAATGAATAACTATTGTTGTACTTAATGCACTTATGCTTGACATATATCTATGTATGTGATTGATCGGGTAATATCGTTTCTAATTAGCAATGTTACAGAAGACACATCATCAGTTTAAGAAAGACAAATATGGTTAGGAATAGTGGAGATTAGCGGACAATTCAGAAATGCAAACTATATCAATTTACCTATAGATGCAGTTAAAATACTATAAAATAAACTCACTTTAGGAGTTTTAGGCACCCGTCCTTGCGTTTTGATAGACAATATCGGCGGTTTCAGTATATTGGGGTCTGAGGACGTTAATATGTCGAAGTTGTAGAAGTACTTCTTGCGCGACTGCCACGTGAAGTTGACGTAGCCCACCTCGGAGGGGATTGTGGGGAGCTTGTTGGAGAAGTTCGGGTCCAGCACGTAAGGGTACACGTTGCCGTTACGTATTGCGAACACTTGCATCGAGATTCCTGCGGAAGAGAAAATAATATATCACACAGCGCCATCTAACCCCAATCATGTATTGATGAGAATATACATAGGTAGATCTTTTAATTTCTTTCTTTAGATAGAAATAATTCTGTGCTTCTCTTAAAAAAGCTGCTTGTGACACTCAATAATGTACATGTATAATAAACACCCGGGAAACAGAAATATCTCGTCCGGGTGACAACACACTGTTATAAGAAATTACTCTTGTTTTTATATGTATTAATTTAGTGAACCTAGATGTAAGTAGTTTTGAACCCATAAACGTTTTTGTATTGTATTGTATTGTAATAATAGCCATACATACGTTAAGTCTACGTATAGCCAGTTTCGTCTAAGGATGAACTTGCCCGAGAGAGCTTCCCCCAATGAATTAATTCTGCGGGGAAATGACCCTCAACAATGAGGTATATGACGCGAGGGAGATGGAAGTGAATGGTGATGGAAGTTAAGGGTGTTGTTTTCCTGGTATAACTCTATGGTGTTGTTCCTCACCGCTGAACATGCGCACTTGGCGCTCGTCGATCCACAGCGAGATGTCGTGTTGCTTGGAGTCGTCCTTGTAGTCGCGGCGGCCCGCGCCCAGCGCCAGCGACGTGGCCAGCAGCCCCAGCGCCACGCGCGCGCCCAGCCCGCAGCCGCGCCACATCATACACCTGCCAAATATTACAACACCTGGATAATAATAATCATCATCATCATCAGCCTGTGCCCACTGCTGAGCATATGACCGGGACGAGTGGCGTACAAGAAGAGAGGCCTATGCTCAGCAGTGGATAATAATGCATATTTTAAAATATCTGATTTCTTTAAATTATGTTACTTTTTATATTATACCTTTTTAACGTTTGTCGCATTGATTTGTAATAAGGCAAACGTTTTGATTAATTGGTAATAAGTAAATGAGTGGGATGTTCAAAATTATTTTCATAGTTTGTTACGCCGCTGTACATGGCTATGTGAACATGCATAGATGCGCGATTTTTTGAACAAAGCTATAGTTTATTGCTATACTTACACAGTTTTGTTTTACGGCTTCTAAAAATTCGCAAAATTTATTTGCATCCCGGAGCTCATACTGTCGCAAAAACATTCAAATAAGCATAATTAAATTCAAAATGAAATCTCAGAATCCTAAAAATTTCTTCAGCCACATAACGACAGTCCAATAACAAGCGTTTAACCGGCGTATAATTTGTTTGACGATCATACTGAGCCCATTTGGGGCCAACAAAAAAGGTGAAAAGTAACAAAATTATCACAGTTAACATAATTGATTGGGCCCGTTCGGGACGTGCTCCCAAAATGAAATCATCGTGAGAATCGTCTGGCGCACGTAAAAAAACCGAAGACTTCATTAAATATCCCCTGTCAAAAAGTAACGTGTATACTTGTTTTTTTCTACGCGCTCCCGATGTCAAATTATACATACAAAAGGTGTTGATAAAAAAAACCTGCACTGGCACCTCGCGGTGGGATCGCCAACCGTTTATCTAGACGGCTTCTTTCATAAAATGAAACAAATATTAACGACCTATTAAATTATATAAATATCAAATTGACGTATTTATATGTCGGCACGATTGATCTCAAATAAGTTTTTTTGCGTATGTACCTACAAACAACAAATATAAGTACTACGACTAACAGAGTACCAGATACCCTTATCAGTTTTTTGTTAGTAAATAAATACATGAACTGAAATTGCATCGTAATTATTTTATCATGTTCTAGATTTTTAAGATATTGAATCAGGCGTTACTTTGCGAAAATCCATTGTAACTGAAACTCTGGAGAAATATGTAGTGTTTTTCCGCTGCGAATGCTGCAAACAACGAGTTGTTTGATGTCGGTTAAGGAGCAGTCGCAGCGGAAAAACACTACATATTTCTCCAGAGTTTCAGTTACAATGGATTTCCGCAAAGTAACGCCTGATTCAATATCCTATTTTTTTTAAGATAATGATAGTGATACCACAAAAAATGTTTTATGTGGCGCTTTTTTTCATTGTATAGATACCTCGCCGCTTGCCCCTGCGCCGGTGTCAAAGCTGATAACCCGGAATTAGCACGGGTCCACGCACGGGTCGATAAATGTATGCTTCGTATCGCATTTATCTACAATTTGATGTAATTATAACTATAACTCTTGTTGTATACAGAGTTACTAGTTAATTACACGATACCTTTTTTTAACATGGGATTATTTAAAATGGAATTGAGAAAATATAGGTAAAGGCAACTAAGAGTTACTCGAAATATTCACATTAACCATTTACTGTATCGCAGAACTCATAATTTGGCTGGACTTCTGAAATTTTTACATAAGTTTCATACAACACTTTGTTGCGTTTCCCTCTAAACTAAACTAATATAGGTAAGTACTTATCACCAATAGCAGCCCTTAATAGGTAATAAGTAACCCAGTACCCTGTCCACATATCATAAAGACAGGGCCCGATAAATGAAGATTTATAGCACTATTGCCTAAGTTAAGTGTCTAATGAGAACGCTACACATACCTACCTACATCAAGTTAGCCTATTTATTACGAGCATCTATCTGATAACCATCAATATGGTTATGTTTTATGGACGTGCTTAGTTATGATTTATATCAATCAGCTCTTAGCAGATAATTAATCCAAGTATTAAAGAAATATTCAAGTGCATTTTAGGCAGGCTACAAAAGAACTAGATAGTAGATAATTAAGTCTCCTAAACCTGATATACCTACCTATGTGGTGTGGTAAATAGCTCGCCACTTAACGACTTCTCACCATATTGGGTATATGTTCCATCTATATTTAGATCTAGACTGGAATGTTCTCGTTTTGGGTGACGAGTGGGCTTGCGAGATAACGTGTGCGAATGTGCAAAATGTGGCTTCCCTTGTGTTTGGGTGAGAGCAGAACCAGCGGCGCTCGCGCATCCTGGCCGATATCTCGTGCGAATGACCGCGTGCAGCTTTGCAAGTCCCAGGTACTGCTGGCTATTCTGTGTCCTAACCGAATATAAGTATTTATAGCCTGTCGCCGGCCCTGCCCCGCACGCTCACCGCAAGACCTGAAATATCAACACTTTACGCAAATGCTATCGTTTTCTGTGGTTAAAGTCAAGTGTGGCTTATTTGTCTATTTACATGGAAACACGCATCGGTCAGGGAATTCTATGTTTGCCACAGAAAAATACAAAGCGTACCTACGTGGTAACAGTAAAGCTAATATTCTCTATGCGCCATAAAGCCTCACGATAACGAGGTTTTCCATGTTTGACCAGCCAGGTAGGTACGGAATGACAAAGCATTTGTAGATCTATGTCATACAGTTTTTAAAAATTTTATGTGGTTACAGAAAACCCATTTAACGTATCGTTAACATTAGACTGATGTGTATGTCATTACATTTAAGACGCAGGTACTTAGGTTGATGCGTACGTTATTGTAAACAAATAGTTATTTTCAGTTCTCAAGTAAGTTGCAAAAGTCCATCAGGCAAGTCGCAATCTAGACCAAACTTTATTGGCCATAAAAATAAATATATGTGTGAAGTGGACAAAGGTTGCACACCCCTGTCTGGTGCACTTGTTAACCTAGCTATCGGCGTGGACGAGAGGCCCGTTGGGAACAGGTAACCGAGACAAAAAGAAATAAAGCCAGTCCGGCTGCCGCGGTCGCACCGTCCGGCCTCCTCTTATTGACATTACGGTCAACGATGGCTAACGATTAACATTGATATAATATAATATAGGTAGCACGCTAGGTGATGTCTTTAACATATCTCTATTATTATCTTTGATGATATTGGGTCTCTAAATGTTGTATTACCTACGTTTATAAAATGCTGTGCATTTCTTATGCTGGCTAAGCAATACGGCTGTGTCAATCGAATGCCCGTACTTTTTCAGGTACCTATACGTAACTTATCAAAGAATAACATCTTCATTTTACTAAAGATTCATGAAAGTTTAGTACCTTTTGGCTACTCGGAATTTACATACGAGACGATAAGAGATAAATTTAAGCTCAACTTTCAGAATATTCTAATATCCTTTCCTGGCAATCTGCATAAGTAATCGTTTGTATCTAACTAGTAGGTATCTGCCTAAGTACTTCCCTAATGCATATGGCAAGTGTTTCCGTTTACTCTCAAATCAACAACTCTCGCCTCGCTCTGTGCAGCGCACTTCAAACATATGATCCCATAGTTAGGGCTGCTAATAATAACCCTCTGTTTACACAACCAGATAGCAATGTTTACGTTTTTTATACTTTAATCTCTACTTCCAATGGGCCTATTCATGGTACCTTAATTACAGGAAAAGATTTAATGTCCTACTCAATATATTATATATTTGATATTTATTCATTAGGACATAATCATGCTCATTCACTTTAAAATCTAATAAACATTATTTTTTATCCACGCTCATAAGCCATGTTGAAGTAGCACTCAACACCAACAGATACCTATAAAAGTTAACAAGCCTTAGATATAAAATTAAATGGCGATTCTGAGAAAACAATGCACTTAAATGCCAAATTGATCAGTCAATTAACTTTAAAGTGGGATCAACGATCTTTTATTTATCGCGATCCGATCAGCTATAGGTACCTACTTATAATTCGCGATATATATATATATACCTATATATATTGATAAAATATTAGTAAATTTAGTTACCTGTCAGTGGGTTTCCAATCAAAGTTGAGGTGTAACGTTCACAGCACACACGGTCATAATTTATCGGTTCACGGCACGATTCGCGAACTTTGTCGTAGTTAGCGGAGACGGTCGAGATCGCGCCGACTAGTTCGGCGGTCGGGCTCAGACTGAAGGCATTCTGTGGATTCTGTGCGTCTGGCAAAGCTCATTCCAACAAGCTTATCTTGCGCTCCCATACACCCTCTGTCGCCGGATTACGACTCATCTCTCGTGATTCCACTGTCCGTGGGTGTTTGTATCAACAATTACCTTATGTTTTTGCGTGTTATCAATTTGTCCTGCAATAGGACATTTCGTTACAGCTTGTCGCGAAAGGGTTAACTCGTTGACTCTCGTCATCGTTATGAGTTTTTTTATTTGATTATGAATTAAAGCTCTGTTTTTTACCACTCAAGTAGGTATTATTGGATTTTCGACACTATTTTCAATGTTTCTTCATCAAGGCAATCAAGGTTTAGATCCTTATGCATAAATACCAAACGGGCAAAGCTTGTGCACGATTAATCACATCGATACTTACATAAATCATTATAATTGTGTACTTATTATTAAACTAATATAATCTGTAATTGCGTGGGCGCCAGTGGTTCGGCAGCAGGTTGACTCCTTGTCCATTGTGTGTGAATGAATGGTCCATTATCACCGTTTAATTCCACTCTACCTGCGGCTTCGATCAACAATACCTGCGGCCATTGTTTAGTCTAACCGCCCTCTTGCGGTGCTGTTGTTGCTGTTTTATTGTTATTCGCGACTGCGCAGTGGTGCTATAAAAAGTGGTAAGGATGTGGAACAGTCAAGCGCAGTATAGGTATATATCTTTAATGCACACCAAAATATTACTAGACTTAAAGAAACCTAAAAACTAGATATTCTTCATTTTATTTATGCTTATAAAATATTGTCTCTTAAGTCGCGCCGATATTAATTTCACTGCAGTCTAGGATGCAACGCGCTATCCAATGTTGTGTAAGTATACCTACCTAAGTAAATCTATACATACTTATAATAAAGCTGAAGAGGTTTGATAGTTTGAACATTGAATATATAAATTTAAAAGAAATAGTTTGGAGATACTTCGAATTGATAGCAGAACACGTTCCAACGATTTCTATATTTTTGTCTGTTTATCTTTGTCTCTGTTTGTACGCTCGTCACGTAAAAACGGCTGAACGGGTCTTCATGTTTTTAATATGTAGATAGTATGAGGTCTTAGGAGTGTCATAAGCAACTTTTTAGCCTTAAATAATGCGAGCGAAGCCGCGTCCATTAGCTTAATAATATTCCTTATATGTTCAAATACTACCTATATATACTACAGTGGGCGTTAACTGCCCTCTCACGTCACAGGGTCCTCGGTTCCTATTGTGTGATGGCAGAGAATCCCAATGCACCAACATTGTATGCCATGTAAGTATATTTAATTTACTTTATATGGGTCTAACTTTAAGTTTTCTGTAAATAAAGTATACTTGTATGCTTAGGTAGGTATGTACCTATAGTTTTATGACAGCAGCAAAAGTACATTGTAAGCAATGATTCATGGGTGATTTATTAACTTAGATAAAATTAAGAGTGTATGGAAATACGAGTACGAGTGTGAAAGAATTTAGTAAAGGGAAAAAGAGAAATATTGCATCTATCTAGAAAAAAATAATTAAATTGGATGATGTTAGCACAAAGCATACTGGCGCTGATGGTTATAGACGGAATTAAAGAGTAAGTAATAGTAGGTATTCTTTGAACAGACTTTGCCCTTAGCATAAAGAGGATGATGTATCACCTACCGAACTTTGGTTTTATTACTCCCTGTATCTAATATGATAATAAATGTCATATCTAGTCTTAGGAACACTAAATTGCTCTTTAGCTTAGTCTATGCTGAAATGTGTATGCCTCAGTTTTTACCTAGTACTTACTGTTTTGTAACTGTTTTAAATGTATACCTATGTTATAAATTAAAATAAGTTAATTTAGGGGAATAATGAAAGGATAACACCATTATTTCTTAAAAGTTTTATTTTCTATGCAACATAAAAAAATATCCATCATAGTTACAATAAATTACAGTTACTTAATGCAAACTAAAACGTAAATTATTATAATTCGTGAACAAAATATGTTCGCACGAGGTCAGATCAGAAACATTCGAACTGTTCAAAGAAACGTTTTACACTCTTGTCATGATCGCTAAATTTTAATTAAATGCAACCTATTTATCTAATTTAACAAAATATCTTCCAATATCGATTATAAAAGCTTGCTTAGCAAAACGAACGGCAAATGTACCTTACGTGATCCCGAGCTTAGCAGATATTGAAATAATGAAATGAAGCAATGATCGAGGGCCTGCGAGAGACACATTTGCTGCTCGTTACAATAACACTGACAGAAAGTACCTTATAACAATAAGAATAACGATGCGTCGGCTGCTCCATACACTTAGTACATCCAATACATATTACTAGCTCGCAACTAGTACGCGGCCGCTGAATGAGCAATGACGCACGAGTGTTACCAACATGCTTTATTCCACTACATGACAACGTTGTGACACTATTTGTAAATGCATAATGTTGTGCTCAATAATTTCTTATGAAAATTACATTTTCATTCCAAAAACGTGTTTACGAGTAAGGCAAGTATTACCTAGGTACGAGTTAATAAGTAAATGAACACACAACTGTACAATTCTAAGAATTTTGGAGGAAAGGCAGTGTTATAGAGCTCCCGACCGTCGAGGCGGGAGTAACAGGAGTATGAACCCTAACAAGTATCCACACTAAGAATTTCGCAATAGTCAACAGCACGGCAAAAAAAGCGACGAAAACATACTAGGATCGAACGAGGCTCCTACTTTACTTTATATTAATATATATTAAATTCTTACTAGACAATAGACATGATAAAGACTCCTTAACAAATAACTCAAAGGGGATATTATAACAGTGCCATCAAATATAAAATATGCAATGTATAGGTACCAATAGTTACAGTAAGCTCTAGAACAGAACGATCGAAACCTAAGCGCGACACGTCGACGATGTACATCATGTTTCCGGTCAAATAAATAAAGTAATATTAGTGGGCAGCGCGCGCCGACACGCGGCAGTCCAGTTTTACAAACAATGTCCAGATTACATCTGACGGCCGAGGCGCGCGCTCCTTCAATAAATAAACGATAATATTTTCAAAATCAACATGGTTTGACCGCGTGGAATGTATTGTTCAGGACCCGACACCTTTCAGGCGAAGAAATAAATATACACAAATAAATGGAATCGAGAGAACACTGTCGAAGGAAACGTAGCATACTCGTACTGTGCGTGATCGGAAGTGGCAGTGCGCTCGTGTACATCCGACGCGAACCAAAGGAGACGCGGAAGCAAGGTAGCTGCCTAACAATAGTTAACACGAGACCCCTAGCCTTACAACTAACGTACGTCTGAGATACTTGCGTGTGTGGCGGCGGAGGGCGGGGGCACACTCTGCCCGCTGCCACCTCCACGCAAACAAACGAAACATCGATACACAACTTGTCAATGTGAGGGTGCGAACAAACTTCATAAAATTTTAATAATATCGAATACGTTTAATAATACAAAAAGCCTATACATACAAGGTCTTACAGCTACACAAGAGAGACATTAGTACCGGGATTGAGATGAAATAGAGATTAAAACTTCGTTATTAGTTTATTAGATGATCTGGGTTGTGGAGCGATTGTTAGTTTGGTGCTGAATATTTAGTAGGTAGTGAGGCACTTGTATTTACCGGCCACGAGAACCATTCCAACCCAGACATCGTGAGATTCTACACACAATATCAATATAACTCTTAAACTACGCAGCCAGACACTCTTTCACGTCATATGGAAACAGTGTCGGACGACAAAATGTGAATATGTAAGTGAACATTTCTGTTGTTTCTTTATGTCATGTGATAAGTTATTTTTCCTTTATCTTACCAAATATCTGACTGCGTGAGGTGGGTAAAGACGCGCGTACACGCAACTATCCTGCATCGCTAACCATCACTACGCCGAATGCTCGGCGTCCCTCTGTCTCGCAAGCACCAACGACCGCCGGTGGTCGGACACAACTACATACAAAAATACTCTCTTTTATAGTCCTCTGCACACTTGACAAGGGAACAACTTCACGATTAATTTCTAACTAAAGAAATATATTTCAGTTTCCTTCCGTCTTCAAGTCTGCGAGAAACTTTAGCCAATCTCCATCGCCGCCGCGTCAGAGTTTCAAGTTTAAAGTGAACGTCGAAGAAGCGATACAAAAATATGGCACTCGAAACTCCACGCGACGGAATGCGACTAAACAAAACAAGCCTAAACTATGTTGTAGAAATAGGAATTTCAAGTGAGGAGGTAAAGTTACAATTGACGCGATCGCGCGAGTCTGAAAATAATGTCATTTAATGGTCCACGGGGGTCAAGGTACTCGTGTAGAAGAATAGATTTATCAGCTTACAAAAATAAACTTAGCAATACGTGGAAATAATTTCGAGACTCGCAAATACATACTTCGAATTATTGACTTTTTGATATTTTGACTGTGTAGTTAGCATAGATATACTAGCAATATCGGCGCTTCTTTACGCGGTTTGTAAGCCAATCACAGCTCAGCACGCGCGAGCGACATGACTGTGATTGGCTGGCGTATAGATACGCACACATTATTTCATTTATACCTGTGCTAGCTTCACTTCATCTATAGGTACGATGATATGACATCTCCGTCAAGTATTCGAGAGCCTGAAGAAGTCAACGCTAGTCCGACCACCGGACACCAGAGCTAAATTACTTTATTCTCTTTGACAAAAATAGCTTTTCTTACAATTCGAATCTTCACCAATACCTTAAGTTAACGCGTAATTGATATCGAGCCGACTGCCTACCTTTCCATACTGCCACGAGACACAGATATTTAACTTTTTTAAAGTGGGTTTGCACTTGACCATAACTCGCCTGATAGTAGGCGATATAATCGTGTCTATTATGAATTATGTGTAACTACTAATCTACACAAATATTGAATAGTAAACATTGAAATTGGACTTTTCTACGGGTACTTTTACATGGGTACATTATATATAAGGATTTCAAGCGAAAGTGTCAGATGACATCTACCCCATTACGTAAAATCAGTCTCATAACAAAACAAATCACTCGCAGTGTGACATTTCTAAACAGAATCGAAACATTTCGTCAAAACTGTAATACATGTAAAGTGTAGTTTTCTAAACTCGGGCCAAAATAATGTAAAAGTAGGCTCCGTCAGCTTAGTCTAAATTGGCCCTTATCCTAATAAAATTTAACTAAAATAATCGCTGCCTTCGTATATTTGTTTGATATAAGAGAGATTGCAAAAAATTACGTCCACTTTGGACTTTGACAATGACGAATATATCTCTAATTTACACATTTTTGGGTACTCCCAAGTCGAATTAGCTTTAAACGCACATATTTATTACGATGAGACTAGATTTAAGTTCAATCGAAAGTTTTATCCTGTTGTTCAGTTATTTTTTTCTCAAAATACGTGTCCATTTACTGACCAAAATCTAGCCCGCAGCGCAATCTTACATTCGTGTACAATGTCCATACTTGCAACATTGCAGTAAACGCCTCAACGTTGCAAACATGTCCCATTCTTATATTACACTTTAAATTGCCAAAATATTCTCAAGTCAGCCGATGTCGAGGAAACTTTACGAAATAAAGCTCAACACCTAAAGCTGCCGTCATACGAAACACTTTTCCATATCGAACGTTCTCAAGTATTACAATCTAAGTAGTGTTGTCTCTGTTTTCAGTTGATGTTTTCAGAGATGAGAGAGACGTTACAACAGTCAATGACTTGCGTTATTATGTCGACATAACGCCACATCCGACTGGCGGAGTCACATTGACAGCACATTTGTAGGCGGAGGAACTAGAGTGAGGCTACTCTATACATATCTCTAGCTAGCTACAGATATCTATGGAGTGACGTACTTTGACTTTACGAACATCTCTTTCTTTTTAACAAGTGTTACAATTTTGTGATGGTTTTCATTCGTATATCAACACATCCGTGTAATAATTACAACTACGTCACATAGACTTATTAACATCGCTTTGCACTTTTGACGAAGAAGATATTCACAAACAGTTCTCACAGACATATAATTATGTATGTGATGTTCACACCTCACGTAGAAATCCACAGAGTTGTTGAAATAGTTCGAAGCAACATACTCGTATTAAAGAGTATTTTGTTGAGACATGTATTGTACCTCACGTCACCATCCAGTGCGTAGTTGTTGCACACATAATAGAGATGTCCATTCCAGCCTAGTTCCCTTTGCCCGCTAGCTCTCAGCCAGAGGAGCCCCTTACACGTAAGTGGGAGGGTTGTTGGCCGCGCGGGGGGAGGCGGGCGCGGCAGGGGGCGCGGGCGGGGGCAGCACGCGCGCGCCCGGCACGTACTGGCCGATGAACGAGCCGTCCTCCGTGAAACGACCTGCGAGAACGTACAGTCAGTATACACATATATAACAAGTGAATAAATGTAGCAAGGAAATACTTATGAACCCCCAGAATGGCCCTTATAATTCAATATAATGATAATCTTTTAGGTACGAGTATAACAAATCTTAATTCACACGAATATGCGAGGACTCGATTTGCGACGACTCTAGATACTGAAGTTGCGGCTAAAATTATCATGTTAATTTTAAACACATAAATTAATTCAAAATATTAAGAAAATAAAATTAAGTAAACAAACTATTTCAAAATCATGCGAAAAATCAAATAAGGTAAAAACGTAAAGGAAATAAAAAACATACCTCAAATAAAATAAAACAAGGCATTCGTCGCTCGTGCAATGCAAGGGAGGAATAAAGGACGGAAACAGGAATATAATCAATACAATAACTAACATAATTAAATGCAAAACCAACAAAGCAACGTGTAATGTATATAAAATATAAAAAAAATCAGGATAAACATACACTGCAACTCACTCTAAGTATAATATCAATTGTTTACAACCTAGTTCGCTTACATTAATTAAAGTGTACTTAAATATAACTAAACCTACGAAATAATAGTAAAAAGGAGATTCCATGATTAAGAGATTGTAGAATATAAAAAATAAGTAGAAAAAAAATTCGAGAAACACGTGAACTAGTCTTTACCAGAACTATTTCTGAAATAGTACGATAAAGACCGAACGCCCGAAATATTAGTACCTAATTAGGCGGTAAATAAACCGCTAAATATAATTCACAACTAATAATTTCTCAGATCAAATTAAAACCTAAAGCACTTGGGTAAGAATATAATTTTGGCGGGCGGTTTCGACGTGAAGAGGTGGACCAATCAGATCGAAGATCAGAGAAACGGCCTGCGGTGATTGGTCGGCAGTAGACTTGTACATTTGGAAATGTGATGTAATGGCACTACTACAGATACAGGGATAGCAGCTATTTGAGAGTGAGGGGAATAACGCTACTTGTTACTAAATAGAGATATTTTAAAAGTTAAATTAACTTTTTACCGCTATCGTAATAAAATCATGAAACAAACAGCTGCTTTGTTAACACTAACGAGTGGTTGCATTGAAAAAAAAGTAAGACCCGTTATTTTTCACAAAAATATCTGTCAATACGCGATTTGCATACATAATTACATATATGTAAGTGTCCACGAATAGAGATATGAGCAAGATTCGAATCGAGATTCAAATTCACAAACAAGCGAGATTTAGAGAGTATTAGAATCTGCCAATAACTGTTACCAGAACATTCCAATACAAGACAGATAAACACAAATTAAGTTTCTGCTATACAAAGATATAGTAAGGCAGGATAAAGTACTGTCTAAAGAGACAAGTCGCGTATAGTGTTTTAAAAGTTACTCTTATGCATACAGTCCAGGTTTTTTTATACCGCGATATGATTTGACACATCAAAATGTTGATAGTCGAAATAAAACTTAGCAATGTTCAATATTAGCTTATACGTTTAGTACGTATAAACGACTTATACGTACCATATACGATACTGATAAAATTGCGGCAATATCGTTTCAAAAATGTAAGTGAACATTTTATTAAATATACTCAAGTAAAAAGTGTGAAAACCTCTTTGACTCAAGACATTTTGATCTGCCAGATCACTGTACGTTAAAAAAAACTTGTATAGAAACAGAATATATGAAACGATCAAGAGAGGATAGGGTAGGAGATACAATCGGGTGGCGATGGCGGGGGCGGTCTCAGACGAGCGTGGCGAAGGCCTGGCTGGCGGAGTCGCCGCCGTGCGAGGCGGGCTGGCGCCGCTTGCGCCCGTACTGGCCAATGAACGAGCCGTCCTCGTTCATGCCCGCTGCAAGCAATACTCGGCTAGCACACACACACACGCACTTACAGACAGAAGCCAGCAAAAGTAGATAGAAACAAAATGTGTTAGACGATACTGGCATTCAAACCAAACGAAATTGAAAAAAAAAAATATTTAAACATTAGCATTAAAAATAGGTCAAATTATAACGAAACGAAGAGAAAACATAATACAAAATTATGGTTTTTGTGGGATTCGAACCCACAGTGTACAACTTAAAGTTTACTTGAAAATAATAAAACAAAGCTTATCAAAAGCAAAACATGCTTCATTCTCATAACTGTCTAAGCTAAGTAATTCTAGCAAATTTTCATGTTATATTCAGAACAAAAATATTAAACAAGTTAGGTATTTATAAAAAGTTTCAATTGTTTTGCCCCCTTCACAATGTTACAAGTTTTAGCGAGTTTTAGCGATCGAATCAGTTGCCAAAGATCTCATCAAAATTGTAGCATTAAAATTAAAACAATGGAAACTTTTTATGAAAAACTCCATAAATTGTATAGAAAAGCAATACAAGTGCTATGTGTACATACCGGTTTCTCCTTCGCCGTACTCCGCCATGGAGTCGGTGTCGCTCTCGGGGCCGGGCTTGGTGCCGCTGCTCATCGAGTGACGGGACTTCGTGTCCAACCTGGAATATACATCATGCCATTATATAAAACAAAAATGATGGACTATTTTTTCGTTTTCACGCCTCGTAGTTTAGGTCCCAAAATGTGGTAGGCTACTTTCTATTCGGAAACGAAGCCGGCAAAGTTATCACGTCAAGACTCCGATTCGCCCAACTATTTGAGAGCTCACACCAGAAAGATAAAGCCAACATCCTTATAGTCGGGTGCAACTAAGACATCGTCAAAATGATCATGCTGTTATCGAACCGTAATTCACGTTTTGTCAAGCTGGCCACTAGATGGCGCTGCCACACAGTGTTGTACTCACGGGTGCGTGTACTCGTAGAAGCCCTGGTCGGGGTAGTCGCGGCGGACGTGCTGCAGTCATGTCGCTGTCACACAGTGTTGTACTCACGGGTACGTGTACTCGTGGAAGCCCTGGTCGGGGTAGTCGCGGCGGCCGTGCTGCAGTCATGTCGCTGTCACACAGTGTTGTACTCACGGGTGCGTGTACTCGTGGAAGCCCTGGTCGGGGTAGTCGCGGCGGCCGTGCTGCAGTCATGTCGCTGTCACACAGTGTTGTACTCACGGGTGCGTGTACTCGTGGAAGCCCTGGTCGGGGTAGTCGCGGCGGCCGTGCTGCAGTCATGTCGCTGTCACACAGTGTTGTACTCACGGGTGCGTGTACTCGTGGAAGCCCTGGTCGGGGTAGTCGCGGCGGCCGTGCTGCAGCTCGCGGTCGTGCACGTCGTACTTGCCGCCGCGGTTGCGGCGCGCCACGCACACCAGCACCAGCACCAGCAGCAGGAAGGCGAGCGCCACCATCACGCCGATGAACCAGCCCGCCGTCGCCATCGTGTCGTCCGGCTTGATGAGGGGGCCGTCTGGAATGCACACGTATAACGAATGAAATAACAAGTATCGGTAACCGTTTTTCACACGGTGTCCTAATTAATGCTGTCATATAATTTCTAAGCCTGGATGAACGTTTTGAAATTAGATGATCGTAAGCTGTTTCGTTATGGAATTCGTCTAAATTCGAGTCTGACTCCTTTCGAATTCTTTAAGGACCCAGACAAACCGAGTGTAACCCGTGTACGTGTGCGAGCTATACAAATCTATTCTTCAAGTGCGGCCAACCAGTCTAGTCAATCATATACTTTGCACGGCGCTAAGCGCAGTATTATGTAGTCCTCATCTGTAACGTCATCGTACAGTTATAGAAAGGACTCACCAATAGTAGTATCGACATATTTGACCTCGCTGGTGCTGAAGTACTCCCCGTCGTGCGCGGTCAGTTTGACCTCGTACACGCTGGAAGGCTCCAGCCCGTGCAGTATGACGTAGTCGTCGTCCGTGACGTCATTGGTGCGCATCCACTCGGGCCGGCCCTTGGGGCGGTACCACGCCACGAAGTGAGTGCCCGCGTGCCCGTCCAGCGCGGGCAGCCAGCGGACCAGGATGTTGGCTGTGCCTGGACAGAACATGGATGATGAGTTAGTGGATAGACATAAACGAGTGGTTCCAATTTCAATAAACAAGATAATCAATTCTGTAGCCCGATGAAGCTCACATAATAAAATTAGGAATCGTAAACGCGACGCTGCAAGTAGGTACTTACTCTACGGAAAATGCGTAGAGTAAAATACTCATCTTTAGTGCGGACCACCACTAATTTAGGTAGTTGGTACTGTATGATTTACTGTGGCGATTGCTTACCTTCCTTGGCTGGTGCCGGGATGGTCTGCGTCTCGAACATGGGTACATCCGGCATGGCGGAGGCCACCCTGCCCGTGCTCTGCTCCACGTAGAACTTGTCCCCCTCCCCCGCCTTGGTCTTGGCTCGGATCTCCACGCGGTACTTGGTGTTGGGCTCGAGGCCGGCCAGCTTGGCGCGGTCGAACTTCGGGTCGATCTCCTTCTTGCGCTCCTGGAGCGGACCGAGCTGAGTGCCCGTCACTTTCTGTATGGGTAGTCGTGAAGTCAATAGTATTGTTAAAATATAATAGTTTTGTAATGAAAATACCAGGAAATACAATTTTAGTAGTTCTGGCCAGCTAAGTAAAAATAACTGTTCTGTTTTTATGCCTATGTTGTAATTAACAGTTGTAAACTATTGAAGTAGGTCAGAAAGAAAGATCCCTATCGCGATATGTACTGTAAAGTAACAAGAAATACTAAACGATGGCTTAAATAAGCCACACATATGACTATATTTCGTCATCAATATTCTATAAAAAGCCAAAATCGTAAAAAAAACTTTTATCTCGCAAACAACACCATCACACGACTACTGAAATTATGACATACTTCAGACATAATGACATACCTGGTAGTACACCTTGTATCCGGTCAACACTCCGTTCTCATCAACAGGCTTGTCCCACTTGAGCAACATAGCTGACGAACCAATAGGATACACTTCAAAGGACTTCACAGTCCCTGGCTTGCCCTCCGGAGTGACGAAGCTGAGGATCTCACTGGGAGGTCCGTTGAACCTGCCGTTGTACACCAGGATGCGAGCGTTGTTCTTCTTGAAGGGCTTGAACTTGGATACGAGCGCGCTGGTCGCGTCTGCTTTGACTAGAATCTCGCGGAGTCGGTCTTCCTCGCCGTCAGTCCAGGTTTGAATCTTGTAGCTGGATAGGATAATGTTGATTAGGTTTTGCTTTTCTTTTTAAAAGATTTATATCAAATGCAACTTGGTTTTAAAGGCAATAGAAATGATTCAGATGCTAAGAGAAGAAAAACAGAGTCATATCTCAGTTTATTCAAGCCCTGTTTCGCACAAAATGGTCCAAATACAAAGGATGTTATCTTCAGAAGACCACCGCGTCACCTCCCCGGCGTGTTGTTGGAGTGTCTCCTCCCCTGAGCACTCACCCCTTGAAGTGTCCCTGCACGGAGTCGGGCGGCACGGGCGACCAGTTGAGCAGCGCGGTGGTGCCCGACGTCACCTGCTCCAGCGTGAAGTTGGCGGGCGCCAGCCGCGGCATGTCCTCGCCCGACCACCCCGTCACCTCCACCGGCGTCACGTTCGACGTGCCCTTCGAGTTCACCGCGGTCACCTGGTGAAAGGATATGTTTTGTATTAGTACTCAGGATAGAACTATTGTTCGTGCGAATCTTCCATGAATTTCAATGCGGTAACGCATCTTTGAGTGTGCTGGCTGAATCCGACATTAGAGTTTGAGAAACCACTAATTTAGGACTTCCATTTATTTATTGTCAAAAAGTAAAGTAGTCACCACCACTCTAAAATTTCACGCTTCTCAACTACCACATTCTTTAATAGTTTTTGGCCGAGAGTAAGAGCCACTAAACATGTGAACTACAAAAGACTTGTTTACAAAAATTTGCTTCATTTTTTTGTTTAGTTTGTATGCTCAGTATTACCACAGAATACATAATACAACAGAAACCTATCTCCCGGTTAGTAATGCGCAGCGAGCGGAGGGCACAGTAAAGTACGCTCGACAGTCGTGTGTCAAACGGCACATCACTCGCTCGCACACCGCGTGACAAAATGAGCAAAAAATACAATGGCCTTGACTGGCCTGTTAGCTTAGTTGGTAGTGGCTTTGCTTTCTAATCTAGGGGTTGCGGGTTCGATTCCTGCGTGACACAAGTATTTATGAATTTTAAAATTTATAATTACTTGTGTTGAGTCTGGTCGTTTGTATGTATAATAAGTATGTATTTACAAAATAAAAGTATAAAAGTATTATATGTTCCTACAGACGCATCGCAGCACTAGGTACTTGTACTAGATCCTTACTTCTTTTTTATGTGCTATGGGTATATATATACATAGGTAGTACATGACTAGATATAAATAATCTAGCCAAATACCAGAATGACCTATTTATAAAATATTAAATGTCAATTCAAGTTAACAAGTACCTACCTAGTAAGATATTTTATTGTAATATTATGTCGAGCAAAGTCACTGATGAAGTATGTATATACATACTGGGAACAAACGAATGATTAGGCATAACACGAAAATAATACAAGCCCACATTCATTTCATGTCACAACCATGACCATCGGGCGAGTTTCGGACGGTATTCAGCGCAATATGAACGTTAACACGAAATGTTAAGTTTCAATTTGGCTTGCGCGTGGGTTACGGACAGAGCAGTAGGTATATAAGTCAGTTGCGTTGCGCCATTTTGTTTTTAGATAGGTAGGCCTGGTATTACCCAGAATTACGTACTAATACAATGCTATATCAATCTCCTCTCATACTTTACCTTGATCTTGTATGGCTGGAAGGTGGGCGTGTTGGCGACGAGGAACTCGTTGACCTGCCAGTCCCTGATCTGGTGCTCGTTCCACTGCTGGCCGGGGATGTCGCGTCTCCACTGCACCACGTACTGGAAGCCGGGCCCGTTGTGCTCGATCTGAGGCATTTTCTAAAGGACACAACAACAAATTAGTTAATACTAATACAAAATTAGTTAAGTCCAAAAATCCAGCAAAACAAATCGGGAACATATAAGCGCATATACATTTCTGTTTAACTAAATATAAATTATGTCCTGTATTCTGAAACACTAGAGTATACAGATTTCGCTGATTATCACCGATCTCCGAACACCTTTTGGGCAAAAATTCGGTCGCATATGCAGCACTTTTAAACCACAAAAATAAAAATTTAAACACTTATTGAAAATTCTCCACCTTCAATAACCAGATACATCACTGGCCCAACCGGGTGTCTATGGTGGTGCTATAAGTTTCTGGTCTGGAAAGTACATGGCTTTACTCACAATTCCCAGTTTTATATATTAGAACCATATCTATTCGTAGTGTGGTACGTACCGACCAAGAGATGAGCATGTTGTTGGGCGCGGTGCCCTCTCCCTTCACATCGTCCGGGTTCTTGTAGGGCACGTCGGGCTGCGTCGTGCACACCTCGGAGTGACCCGACGGGGTGGACGGACCGATCTTGTTCCATGCGATCACTCTGCGAATATAACACCGGTTAATATTACTACATTGGTAAATTAAAGTTTTATATTTAGTCAGTCGTCTCATCTTGACGGCTTCAAGAAAAGTGTGAATATGATTTTTGGACGCTACATTCTGGATTAGTTTCTTTTAGTTGCCGTCAAACCAAGCCAAAATATTTAGTAACTTTGGTCATTTTCTCGCTGGTATTGACAGCCACCATTCAAGTCGATAAGCAGATGTCACCCGACGAGATAAATGTAAAACTGCACAGTAGGAGAAATGTGAGTTTGTTTTTCCTTTTTTTGAACAAATAACAAAAAAATAAAATAAACAATATAATGTAATAATAAATAGTCCAATAGTTTGACTATAGTCCGCCTGATGTTAAGTAATAAGTAAAGTGTAATCTAAGATGTAGCACGCTTCATCATCATCATCTATCTAAGTCACCTGAAGGTATAGTTGGCCCAGGGCGTGAGCTGCACGGCCCACGAGTTGTCGATGGCGGGCACATTGTCGCTGGCCAGCTCCCAGGTGTCGGGCGTGAAGGTGGTGTTGTACTGCAGGCTGAAGCGCAGGATGGGTGCGCGGTTGTCGCCCATGGAGCGCCAGCGCAGCGTGGCGGTGCGCTCGTTGCACTCCACGCCGTCCAGCTGCGGGGGGTTCGGCTTGTCTGCGGAGGGGAGATGACTGTATATGGAGCCATAGTAGATTCACGTTATAAGAGAACTAAGTACATTATTGTCTTTTGACGGACAAGCGAAAACTCTTCATTTATGGAATTTATTATTTCTTCCCGCAATCATCGTGATTTTAGATATGATGGTTGTTTAGGATCCCGAGAGAGGTGTTTATATCACGAGACGAATGTATCCTCCGCTAGTTACCTTGAACGGTGAGCGTGGCCTGCGCGCGCGCCTCGTCGATCTCAGTGCGCGCGATGCACGTGTACTCGCCCGAGTCCAGCTCCGACGTGTCCGAGATGTACAGCGAGTAGTCGTCCGTCATGCGGAACCGGGGCTGGTTCTCGAAATCGATCACCTGCGGGACAACATCCGTGAGATTATATGCTTAACTAACTTGTATAGAGCTACTGGTAACTAATACATAAGCATTTAAAGACAGCTTTTTTAAAAGTAGTAGAACAAACCTCGATGATTTTGACGTGCTAAATCCACTCTTAAAAGTTTATGATTTAATTTCAGTAACGCGTAGATTAAACGTGCTGGCATTCAGCCTCAAGCTCTGGTTGCTTGCATTTAGCACATACTCAGTTGGGACAACAATACAACTTAAACATAATAAATACAGCGACGTATTCAGTCACTCTGTCCAGTGGCAGCTAAATTCATTACAGACATGTTGCCACCACAATGATGCCTATGCTAAAGGTATCGCTTGAGATAACTTGCCGCTCAAATGTCTGACTATTAAGTGAAACAAATGTAATGTACCTGTCCGTCATTTAACCAGATCATTTCGAGATGCAGCAGTTCGTCAGTGTTGGCGTTGCAGCGGAAGGTGGCGGACGAACCCGCTGCCACCTCGTAGTGCTCCGGCTTGTCCGTGATCACGGTACGCTCTGAATGATAAAGATCATATATGAACAGTTGTAAGAGATAGATTTAATAATCTAGCGTATACATAGAATATCGAAGAACAATATTTTTTACACAAAAACAATCAATCGAATTGAGAACCATCACCTTTTTAAAGTTGGTAAAAAAGAAAATCAAACCTTTAAAAGTTTGATTTTCCTATTTACTAGGTTTTCAATTTTTACTTTGGACTTAAGGCGGTGATCTTTACTATTAGGCGATCTTATTATCTATATATGCAAATCCAAAACCAAATTCGTCATTAAATTTGGAAACTAAAATGCCACATCAACAATGGCCAAGTGCAAACCAGTATTAGTAAAAAAAACTATCCCTTACTATCAATATCACTCATATAATAAGACATTCGAGGCTAATAAAAGTAAATAATCAGTACTCACTCCTAACAGTAAGCGAGCCGAAGGCGGACTTCTCTCCGAACTTATTCTTGGCGTAACACTGGTATGTTCCCACGTCGGTGTAAGATACATCGCGTATCACCAGGTCGCCGTCCGATGTGATGTTGTATCTGGAAGCCAGCAATCATTTATTTAATGATATAAATTAAATGGATAACAAGTTCTTCTTTTTCTTCACATAATCCTAGTTATTAAATAGAAACACGAGTTATATGTAAAATTTGGAAAGTTTTCATTTGGAAACGAAACTCCAAACAAATAAGTTTGAAGGGCTTGTCCGAACTACATAGGAATAGAAATATATTAAAAAAAAAAAAAAAAAAAACAAAAAACGTTCAATGTCTTGAGGACAGCGTGCAAGAATAACAGCAGAGCAACACTAATTTATTTTCAAAGTTACTCGTATGTTTTGGCCACGACTTATGCATTTATCAAATATTGATGACAACACTTTAAATACAGGTACAACTTCTCAATACGTTTTTCAATTTAGATTAAATAAATAAATTAAAAAATAATTTTAATAACAATTTATGAACATTTTCCAGACCTTGAATATCGAGAACGTTTGTATGTTATTGAAATTTACTCGACAAGGCTTAGAAGCAGCTTATATAGAACCTAACATTTCATGAACAGAAAGTTCGTAGAGCTTGAAAATCCCAGAGCTTTGTTATTGTTTTGCCTACAATTATTCTCTCATTTCAAGCCATACAAGTTGTGTCATACAAAAGTACCTCTACCATGTACATACATGTGCTATCAGCTTGATTCATTCATATTGAAAATAAACTAGAGGCATCCCAGTTCCTATGAAAATAACAATTAATTCATTTTAGCCGTGATTCATAATAGTGAATCACTTCTGACCTTTAGATATAAAGTAATTCATTGAATAATATTCTATTATTACGTGGCTCGTTATAGGAATAGAATGGGGGAAAGATGTCGAAAGGTCACAGAACTTTGTTGTGTCAAAATGGGATGTTATTGAATTATGTTGGGATTGAAGGAGAATAGATTGACCGAGACAGTGCATTAGCGAGTATTGTGTAGATCATTCGTAGTTACCAGAACTCGTTGATTGTGTTTAAGATTTTTTTGGATTTGCTATAAGTTTTAAAGGAACAAAGTTTTTCACGCAGAATCCAAACCACTAATCTCTATCAGCTTTTGGATACTGTGCCTTTGAAGACGAGCAATGCGACTAAATTACGGTCAGTATTTTGCGCTAAATTGCGTGGAAAGGAAAGCCAAGGTTGAGTGTGAACTCCGCAGATCCATCAAGCGTTCAGTTGCTTGCGCGAAAGGGATCCTATTTTTCCTTTTTGTCATACTTTATAGGTTCACGCTTGACTACAACTCGCCTAATGTTAAACAACGTTGTAGAAAAAAACCGGTTCACTCTCGACTTGAAGACCGATACATTATAGTTCTATGGGAATAGGTATTCTGGCAAGGACTTCCACATCAAAGAGGAGGATCTGTTTGACGAGTCTATCGGTACTTAGTAATCAAATCGAAACTTAATTATTTTCAAGAAGTGTACTCACTTGCCACCGGTGACGTCGACGTTGTTCTTCATCCACTTGACGAGCGGCTTGGGCGCGCCGAACACGCGGCAGCGTAGCACCGCCTCGGAGCCTTCCACCTTCGTCAGGTTCTCGGGACCCTCCTTGATCTCAGGGGGGATCGCTGGAACGATACAAAACAAAAGTCAGTAAAACACGTAAAAGTTAACTAAGGGCCACTGCCTGTAAATTGCTCCTAAAATTTTATTCTTTGTGGTATTTTAACTGCTTAGGTTATTATAGCTTAACAATATACAAATACACTTTATAAATTGGCAAAAAAACGTCGCATATTTTTCTGATGTTTACCAAGTACGAGTGGAAACCTGGAAGGGTACAGAAATGGCCCTGTAACGTAAGGAACCCAGGTTTTTTTTTATTTGTTCCTTATTCACGCTAAAATGATTGAACCGATTCATAAAAAATATGGTGAGGGTAGGTATACTAGACTATGTCATGAACGCGGGTAACATTCGCGGGACGCCAATATTAAGAATTCATGTCTTGTCAGATAAAGCATAAAATATGTAACTGCACCCCATGCCGGAACCATAGGAATATGACCGAAGATTGGTAATTGAGAAGTTACGCCAGAATAAATAAGTTAAGTAATTGTGCCCCAGTCATTTAACTTTTTCCCAGAAGTCATAATCTAAATAGTACAAAATCAGTATCATTAATTTCAATCACACGCGTGTACCTCGTAAGTCACAAATGTAATCAAGCCAAGAATCTCCACGAGATTGTCCCGTGGGACGCACGGCCGGTGTTGCTACTTTATGTCAGTATAAACGCGTTTTATAGTGGTTCGTTGTTAAATTATTTTATTTGCTCGCAGTTTATGTGCATTACGAGGTTTAAACTGTCCCTTAACGGTTTAAAAGAAGGCGTTCGCGTTAATAATGTTAAAAGTATCCTACTTTACTCACAATTCACACGTTAGATTTATCTCCTACTCCTATGTCTATATTTTTCGGACAACTAGGTAACTGTTTTCTTTCGATTACTTTTGAAAGGGGCTAAAAGATGCGCGGCGGCGGTGCTATTAGGGGAGGAAGATTGATTGAAAAGCAATTTATTGCAAACATTTGCAGAAAATACAGCTACAAGTGGGTGCTTTATTCGTGAAAGGCTTTTACGAAATGTCTATAAGGGAACGCATCTGTGTTACACCAGTAAAAATATACCTAATCGTGAATTGTCAATGCGTGGTCGCATGAATGTAATGACTTTAGATATATGTACTACATGTGCCTGGGATCACATTTCAGGCATTAAGAAGTAGGAGTAGTGCTCATATCAGCTATGATTGTTTAGTTTCGCAGGCTACGCAAAAAGGTGCAAATATTTCAAACATCCTACAAGCCGCTGCCAGGCTTAAGAAACCACAAAATTATGGTAAAATAAAAATCAAATGAGACGTGTGAACGCGTGTTCATAGTAAAGCAAATAAAAGGTTGCGTGACAACAACACTATCTCCGTATCGATTGAACAGACACACATAGAGCAGGCGTGTTATGTCACACCTAGCGCCCTCGGGGGGACTATAATACTACTAGTACTGGTGGAATGGTGTCTGGAAATTGAAACAAGGATTTACGGTATCGACAGTAAATTGAAGATGGACTCAAATTGTAAGGTGAGGGAAAGGGCACAAATCTGGAATTACTTCGAGTTCTATATTTAGATCCTACAATCATCGAACAGTCTTTTAATAATGTGATAATGTTTAAAATATGTATTTTTGTTAATAAAATTAAATTAGAATTCAGAATATCCTTATTTTTTTAGACCAAAGACTGAACTACGTATAGCTACAGACATTAACGGCTTAACAACAATATCACAACCAAATTGATGTCCCGTCTTAACGTAGGTATAACCAAAGTTTATATTACAACCTTACCTATACAAATATTGTCCCTAAAGTATTGCAATCTGTCCCTAATCCCTTTATTAGTGGCTCGAATAGAGTGGGTAACGCACTCATCGCCGGCATTCCGTCTTAAATGAGCATTAGAGTCTCGATTGCGCTCAAAATAAGCGTAAATCACTACGTGGCCAGCTTGATTGCGTAATGTATCCTTCGGGTGTAGGGTTGCAACGAGACTATCTCCAGGAGTATAAACTAGGTATCTCAGAGTATTCTGGGTATCTTTAATTTATTTCAGGAACATTACGTACTATGTATATGTTATTTTAATGACTATAAAATGTATTTCAAATAAAGGTTGTTGAAGGTTGAACCAATTTTAGTGATGATATATAATGATTGTCAAGCTGATAAGCACTGACAGTGTGAAAAACATTGGTAAGTTATGAGAGTTGAGGAAAGAAACTCGAAAACATTGCGTTTATAATTTCGTAGGAGCAAATAGAAAATTCTGAAGCAGACAAAGAGCAAGATCTGGAAAATAACACAATTATCTGAATGTTGGTGCTATTTTGGTTTTGTGTATAATCACATAATGAAGCTCAATGTCATAACATTTTCCGCCCACGCCTCGAGACAAGGGTTTGTTGGATTATATTTTCTGGTAAAAATAGTCTCAAGTTTCCTGTATTCATAGAGAGGTAAGATTTTTATGAATTCAATATTGTGATAACAGGAAAAAGAAAACTTTAAAAACAGAATAAAGTAAGTAGGTTACTTCAATTAATTGATGCCAAAATTAGTTTCTGATCGCACCTTTTGTATTTCATTGTTTCCTCTGCCGTGATAATAGTTTCGTCTTTGCTAAATTAAATTATTATACTAAGATGGATTGCGATTGTTTCCAGATGTAATGGCATTTGCATTGTGACCGATGTTTTTAGGGTGATATGAGAATATTCGACATAAAATATCAACCGTTTTATACGAATATTTGAATAAGCTGTAGTTAAGAAGCACCCCTACAGTTCCCATACGTTTGGTAGATTCTGGTGTGGGCGTGCGAATGTGTGCCGGCGGCCAGGATGCGGCCAATAGCCGCGCGGAGGCAGCCCGCTGATTGCTGAAAGGACCCCAGCTGGGAACTTACCTGTACCAGTATATAGGTACATATGTACATGTTATTAATGTATGTGTCAGCCATTGCATCTGTATAGTGCATCTTCCTGTTATGTAAAGCAAGACGCAGAATAAGATACAGTTCCGTTGTAAGATAGTCGTCGTTTGCATTATGGACTCGGTACGGTATAAAATCCGGGACTAGACGCGGTTTTATGGGAGTCTCCATAAATATTATGCAACTTTTACCATAAATCCGTCCACACAACGAGGTCACAGACCGTTGGCCACGGAAAACTGGCACATTTACCCATCTCGATATTCCAATACAAATCCAATAAAGAAATAAGATATCCGCCGTCGTGCGGGCCCTCATTGTGTTAGGTAAATATTTGTGGACTTCTGACTCACCCTGGGTTGTCGAACTTTCCCAAAAAAAGCTATATAAGGTTACACCCTTATTCGCGCGGTCGCACACCCCTGGACGCGAGGGTATGCCGATACACACATTTACAGGCTGCTTCCTTTAGATACGACTTACGGAAATAGATTAGGTACATCATTTGTTTTTGCAGTCTACATTTTTGAAACATTTTTCTACTCATTTAAACAACCAATTGATACGTAACGACATGTATATTACGGGTAATTGTGCAACATATAGTCTTTACTCAACGAGCCAACAACCTAAAACGTTCTCAATATCAACTAAACGATCATTAAGCAAATACGACCACTCTCAAACTAGAAACGAATCTAAATCATTGCGTTATCTATAAGAATGTACGAGTAATCAGTGTTTTCAATAGATAGCGCTCGGTTGTATTAACTACGGAACATTAGACAGGAGCACGTCCGGGCTCGAGCTGAATTCGGCGGGATTAGGGAACGACGTGACGAGGCGAGGCGATGAGGCCCTTCACACTGATTGCACGGTGATCGCGCGCTGAATTACATGATTCTATATTCATTGGGGAAAATAAAAACTTAATTTTGCCAGATGTGGATAAGGAACAAGATATTGTTTGAAGAATGAGCCAGAGACAAATTAATCTTAGATTCAATGGTTTGTTGTGGTACTTGGATCAATACAATATTAGAGATTGACATACAGTATCGTGAACACACATCTAGTTTTGAGTTTTTGGAGTCAGGGAGTGCATTGGATTAGATCCATTAGCCCTCTGCACATTGCAAACCCAATGTAAAGCTAGAATATGTACATCCAACTGTGTCACCAGTTCCTAAATTCAGTAACAAAAACAAACAATCAGCAGTAAAGTGTCTCTCCCAGCAAATAGCGGCTCGATCCAATTTGATGACAAAGCAGATCACAGAGCGCATCTATAACGGGGTGTCTCGGCAAACCGATTACTTCCTTCCACACCCCATCCTGGCACCCTGCTCCTTCAGGTAGATTGCTGACGTCACGCGAACACGCTATAAAGCCATTGTATGATTGCAGCTGCACTATTGTAGAGGGACCGGACTTTTATTTACTATTTCTATGACTATGCTGTACCGTACCGCTATATGTGCCGTATTTTTTTGCAATTTCGAGAAAAACATGACTACTAGTAAAAATACTAGTATACACTTATATTATGTCGTGAAACAAGTAAACACAGATTGGGAGCTGTTCTTTAAAGCCTCTGGTTTCTTCCCAATCGATAGTTTGTAAAACGTTTAAAGTAAAAAGCAAACGCAGCTGCATTCCTAAGCTTGAACGTATGATTGTGTTCGTAGTCGCCAAGTTTGGACGAATGAGGTCGGCCATGACATCACACACTGACGGCGCGAAGCTTTTTGCAGCTTTGTGTTTGTGTTTATCTTGAATTCTCCAAGAAATAATGCGTGGTATTTAAAAATACTTATTTTTCTGCAAAAACTACAGGCCGGAGATATAAAAAACGGCTATCGTAGTGGAAAGGAAACCCATTGAATAATACATTTTATTACAGAGGGCAACTATAAGGGGTATCGTCGGTCATCTTACGAGATGTAATGCGAATTTTTGGGAAACTGCTGTTCGAGCTAGTTCGAGATGGGGGTGACACGACATGGTGATTTCATAAATATGTAAGACGTGCTATACCCGTTATCTAATCATAAGAAGATTGCTTTTCTGCTTACGCGGCCTTTTAAATCTTTGATAGCTCCGTCTGTAAGCCAGAATTTGATCGAACAGTGGACAAAACCCTCTAAAGCAATTTTTTTGCAATACGCGTGTGAAACTAGCTCTCGCCTAGTGCTAGTAATAGCAGTATTTTATGTATGATGGCAATTACAACAATCCCGCGGGTCGTCGCGGGGTCACGAGCCAGCCTGGACGACCTGGATCATATCTAGGTCATGTCGATATTCGTACGCAATCCGCACCAGTTATAGCACGTCCAAAGTAACGTACGATCTCTGAACCTAATGAACGAAAATTCATGAATGATTTTAATAGATATCTGCGATCGATTGATTGATTGGCGTTTGGGTTACTACAAGATAACTAACTTCCTTATATGCTTAAAATTTATGAAAATAGCCTAAAAACAAATCCACAGCAGAACTTTCTTGTAAATATTAATATTGACATTCAAGAAAGGCTCTTTCTTTTGTTAGTTTGGAGAAATACTAAAGATGCTCAATCTTCTTTTAGTTTTATCAATATTAATTCTGGATAGTATAGCCCCAGTTAGTCCACCAGTTACTATCGTGACAGTGAACCGGTGACCAGCCTGTGACCAATTACGCACGTCTATATGACACGGTGACATCACCGTCCTCGAAATATCATTCAATAATGCGCGAGCGCACCTATCACGCAGCTTATGTCATATTCGATTAAGAAGAAACACGTTTTTGGCGCGTTTAGGTTGGTGTCATTCAAGGTAAATAGCTTACGATGTCGGATATGAATGCAACTTAATTCTATTAAACATTTATTACATCTAGCCTGAAATCATCTTAGAACATGTAGGCATGGTTTTTTTAGAAAACCAAGAGAGGAATGTTCATATTTAATCTGATGGAAAATGAGGAAGTGATCTAAATTTGAACACTTTTGCCGATCAGGAACCATTCCCTCATGTTTACGTTTCCTTCATTTTAATTCGTTAGGTCAGACAAATTAGAATCTTTTTATCTATCGTGTTTATTTACCGTTGAAATTTGCATGTCTGAGTAAAAAAAAAGCTAATTAATGAATCGTTTGGGTGGTTCACAATTTCATTGACTGTATTAGATCCCGAGCTCGGAGCGCCTTCTCGTCGTGTAAGCGATCTCCACAAGCCGGTCAGGGCCCCGCTCGCGCCGCAAGTTAGCCTGCACTCGGCCAGTGCTACTATTGCTGCTGTACAGGGTTAGTAGTCGTAAGACTTGAGATTTAGAGTATCACACAATACATTGTATTGAAGAAATAAAATGCATGTTGGTTGCTCGCAAAATCAAGGTAGTCAATCGTAGTAAAACCACTTGGTTACAAAAGACACATTTTTTTAAATTTGCTTTTTTATGGTGTTTTGTTCAAAAATCAATCAAATCAAGGTAGATCAAGCCCTGACCCCATAATTCGGGAACGAAGCTAAGAAGAACAATAACTATGAAATGATTCGATAAAGTACGATCTTTTTTCAAGCCATGCAGATTTATGCATGAAAAACCCGATAATCATAAAAACTGGCGTTGCAAGACATTTCTATAATGAGTAGCCAAGTATAGTACCACTAGGTCACAACAAACAACTGGAATTCCTTCACACAATATTTGCTAAGCGTGTCCATCTTCAAGTGACAAGAGCAATGTCAAACAAACACAAATACATCCACCACGCTCGTCGAAATTACTATATACTAACAAATACATAAACTGGACATTTTGGTCCCAGTTTAGCGATGAGTTACTATTGATTATCAAGGCTTGTTAAACGAGGTAATATAGTAAACTAAACTGTATAGTTCAGTATTTAGAGGTCAATGTCGCATGTAAGAGGAGTCGGCATGGGGTCACTATGCATTTCCCATTGTGGTGATAATTAACTAAGAGTGACAGTTATGTTCGAGCTGACCGGAGCTGCGTAGTTTCCTCATAAACATTGAATAAATGTTGGTTATATTGTAACTGACGTTCTTCTGACAAGTCGGGATTAAGCGAGGGATGCTTTAATTGGATTAAAGGGTTTATTTATGATTCAGAAAATGGATTTTAGTTGGGCACAACGTTGAAGGTGACTTGTGCTTGGTGTCATTTTTAGTATGTCTGAAAAATGTTTGTAAACATTTAACAAAGCACATGATCACAAATCAAGAATCTACTAGGACCCAAGAATTTAAATCGTTTTTGTATTACTCAAGGGTAAAGCAAGAATAACCAGAAAAGAATCAATAAATTCAATAAGTAAGATCACGCAACAAACATTTTTTCTTGAAAAGTAACATTCCAGCGCAAAAAACTTTGATCTAAAAAGGACACAATGGTATAGTTATTTGTACCGGTTTTTTTTGGATCCTTTGCTATGCCTCAGGCGTAAGTTTTGTCATGTCATTCCGGCTGACTTGCTTCTGTAGGGATCGGAGATTGACGGATTTGGTAGCGATACGAGTATTATTTGGAAAAAGAAAAGGTGGCTTTGCGTAATAAACGTTAAATTTATTTTTTACTTACATATTTACTTAACATTTAGGGAAAACGTATCTACTTATCTTCTTGAAATTATATTATCTTAGCACGGTTGAGTAAATGTATCAAAATTTACGTGCATGAGTTTATTTTTCTACAACTGACGTATGCTATTATTTAGCCTATTGTATAAAATTCGTAACGGTGAGCGACAATACATAAATCATGTAAAAATATATAAACTGTCCATGTATATTTTTCATCATGTGATTCATTTTGCAGGTATAATATGGTTTTGTTTTAAATTATTTTCCACGATATATAAATCAATCATAGCTTTTAATTATGACCGTCCACTTTCAGCCATGAATTTCCAATGAAAGTTTCCGCGTATTGTTGCCGACCGCAATCTGTGATGTCACCTATACCCATTGACCCAGTTTATAACTCCCTTTGTGCTACTACAATACTTTGATATTGCTATAAAAACTTGCCCATTAAATGTCTGCCTTATTTCGTGAAGAATAGAGATTAAATTGCAACTTGTAGTTAGTAGAATGCGGTGGACAACAGGCAGGTCTTTGGAAGGAAGGAATCAATTCGCGGTGTACGGGATGAAGGAAGAATAGAAATAGCGTATTCAGCATTGTGCTGTAGGATAGGTACATTAGTTATGCTTCAGTCTAGAACACGGAATATTAAATATTTCTTGGAGTCGATAAAAATAGTTTAGAGTTACAATAGGAGTGGCAGTCTCCGCGGTCGACAGTTTTTAAGTTTTAGTGACTTTTGTTAACCCTACAAATTATATCAGGCATTAAAAATGTTAATTGCTTGTAACAAACGTTGTTATTAATTACTCCTCCTTTATTAATTTACTCTGTGTCAAATTACGTCATCGAGGTAACTACAACCTATGGATTTCAGATTATGAACTTTATGTGTTATTTCAGTTCTCAGGATTTGTCACCAAAATTACAGTTGAAGATGCCAGCATTATTATGATTACGAAAAGAGTAATGTTCAAAGCAGCATGAAAAAATGGTTTATGCATTGAGAGCACTTGGCAAGCTCTGAGGATATGAAGATTGAAGACAGATTGCAATAACTCGGCTGTAAGAGACATTAATATCTTTGTTTTATAGTACTCGTAATAAATATTAGGTCACTAATGAGAATAAGTTGGCATTTCCAGTATAGAAAAGCAAAAGTAAGTTTGTTAATTTGATTTTTGTTCCTCCTACTCCTAATAAAGGACACCGCGACGGATCAAAAGATTTTTGCAATATGTGGCCGCCAATGGAATATTTGATATTAAAAAAGTTTAAACAAAAACAACTAGCATGTCTTATTCAGTTCATCAGGTTTTAGGTTTCACTTCAAAATACAATTTCGTTTTAGCGACAGAGTTGCGAAGGGCAACTTTTGCAAACCTTTTTTGTAGCGTCAGAAAAAGGGGCAAAGCGATCGGAAAGCCTTCTGGCGCTTCCAACTTTTTTCATGAAGGGGACATATCCAGACTGTCGCTTTACGTAAAATAAGAAATGGAAGCAGTCTGAGGGAGTTTTAGCATATTATCACACAAGTACCGTGCATAATCTCGTAAATCGTTTTGCGCTGCTCGGGATTTTGAACGTCATATTTTAAGCGTTTCTCAGGGTACGATTATTATATCATAGAAGCTCAGGATCGTCATACTTTTCTCGGGATTTGAAGTCTAATGACGGGCGCTCTGAGAGAGGCAAGATACAAATATAATCACATTACCGTATTGCGTTTAATATGTAGCTATAATTAGGGAATTCCTACATCCATTAGATTTTTTAACAAACTATAGATTCGCGTTTAACTCCTTTTTTTACGTGGGATAGATTTGCGTTTGACTACAGCCTGCCTGATGTTGCATTGCTGTAGCTTAAGATGTAACACGATTTCCTATAAGATATATACTAACTCTAGATTTGAAGAGTTCTGTAATGTAGTTGGCAGGAAACACAGCTTCCTGTGATGTTAAAGCATTGCTGAAGCCAAAAAGGTACTAGATATCTGTAAAATAGCCTTATTTTAAGTACTCACATTGCACGTTGATGTAGACATCCTTGTACACGTATCCGATGGAGCTGGTGGCGTTACACCCGTAGTTGCCGGTGTCCTTCTTTACTAGCTCCGTGATTATGATCTTGTTGGAGGTCACCTGCGAGACAGACAGACAAATTGTTTAAATATGTATACTCTTAATATGTAAGTCCTGTTTCTAATTGGCTTAGTGTTCACTATCGTACGTAGAAAATGGTAATCTAAATACATATATAAAACTCAACTCAAAGGTGACTGACTGACTGACTGACTGACTGATGTAGTGATCTATCAACGCACAGCCCAAAACACTGGACGGATTGGGCTGAAATTTGGAATGAAGGTAGATGTTATGACGTAGGCATATACTTCTTTGGAAATGCCATTTTTAAAGGGGTGAAATAGGGGATGCAAGGTATACTTCTTAATGCGAGCGAAGGCGCGAGCACCCACTAGTAAGTTATAATTTTCTGGTGACAATGTCGTGTGTGTTCTGAAAATCGGTTCCAATAACAATTACAACCTGAATCTAGAACCGCAAAGATCAAAACAGAGGAGTTACGACCCTCGGTAATGAATAATACGGCTAAAAGATGAGAGGAATACATGTACATATATGTAAATCTAGTCTGCCGTACCTGTCTGCGTAGTTTTGAGTCGGCCTACTCCATATATACTACATATTTGATCTACGATTACAGGGTTAGCCCAAATCTGACGGTAAGTGGCGCTGTAGAGGGACATGTAAATGTTGAATGAGATTTTAAGGCAGAACCATGACCTCGACCTTTTTATTTCTAACGAAACGCAAATTTGTAGCATAGAAAAAGATGTATGATACAATTACACTCATCATCATCAGCGTAATGGGACCCACTGCAAGGTATAGGCCTCCTCCCTCTTACGCCAATACACCCTGTCTTGCGCTGTTCTTGCCCAGATGTAATGTAATTACACTCAAACCATGTAAATAAGTAATGTTTTGTAATATGTAACTAAGGCAAGCGAATTGGACTTAGTCTGTAAGGCTTGTGCTTAATGTAGTGAATAAATAAATAAATGTCCCAACTCACCTGTCTGCGTGGGTTGGGGTCGGCCTGCTCGATGGGTTTCCCGTTGTGTATCCAGGTGATCTTGGGCTCGGGCGTGCCGCTCGCCTCGCAGCGGATCTCCGCCGTCTCGCCCTCCGCCTTGTTCTGGATCTCGGGCTCCACAGTGAAGAACGGTGCCGCTGGACGGGAAATAAGTGATTAGAGAGATCTTTAAATCATTATATACATACGAAAAATTATATATGAAGGAGCAAAATAATCACGACTGGCTCAAATTTAACCTGCATCTTCCATGTTACGCTTCTTCTGCCTTAATCTTAGTGCCCGTTTAGCACTTAGCAAAAATAAACGATACTATGAAGTTGAAATAGGACCCGTTTCCCGCGAACTAGGATATATCGATCTTCAAAGCGAGGGTGAATTATAATACAATGATTGCTATACATCTCTATACGTCATTTATGTAGGTGATTCTAAATGTTGTACCTAAGTGTGGTTTTCCCAGCTTTTTTGCAAAACAGAAACATCCACCTAGCAGCGATACATTTTTCTCCACAGCAAGTTTATAGCCACCGTGCTATGATGGCACGGTCGAGGGCGTCAGTTTACGGCACCATAAAGGTCCGAGACACGCATCCCGAGCGCCCTACCAGCACACGTGGCTGGATACACAGAGATACTCAAACTTAGGTACATAAGATATATAACCCCAGTACCTAATACTGTATGAAAAAGTTTGTGTAAGTGTATTCGTGTCCGATCTTCATGCCAAACGGCTGAACCGATTTGGGAAAAATTGGGCATTAAAAACACAATATTAAAAAACACATTTTACACCAGATAGATTTTCGGTAAAATTCACCGCGCCTGATAAGACGCTATAGTATATGAGAAAGAACACAGCATACCTACTTCACCAAAAAACCTGTTCGCCTTTTTGTCGAAAACTGTCATATTATATCTTCGGAAAGAGGTGAATAACTACATCCTCTTCGGTTCTATACACATAATAACTTACCTGGATAATTATTTACTCGAGTATATTATCTACTCTTATGTGACAGTTTGGAAAGGAGTGGCGCCTGTAGCGACCCGGTCAGCGGGCTATTTGCGTGACACCGGGTACATTGCGTCACGCGCTAACACCGTGGTAGGGCTTTATATACATGAGTCAGGAAACATTTACACTATTTCCCATCTCCTGGATATAATTTAAACACGATCTATCTCAGAAACGACATTATTCAACTACCACTAGACCCAACTTGCGCCTAAGCTATATGTTAAAGAGTAAGATGTCACCTAAGACACTAAAACTCATGTAAAACATTATTTTATACATTGAACAGTCAGGAAATTGATCACCAGGTTACCTGAAACGACATCCGCACAAGCGAAACTGTGACTCTCTCTTTGTTTTATTCGACCTACACGAAATCAATATAATCAATCTCGCCCCATCAAAACCATGGCGATTATACGAGGAAACACAAACAATCAATATGTAAAGCTATCTTCGCGCGTGATAATGTAAACAATCAGAGCGCTATCTAAGAATAGCATTAGGAAGAGATTGGCGCAACGCAACGTGCCGGAGATTTCAAAACAACGCCCTGTTTGGGAAATCCAAACATCCCTCCGGGTGTTTCCCGTGAATCATACAGGATTAATTCACTAATCTCGATTTAAAATGATAGGTACTGCCTGGTAAAGCGATGTAGGTACCTAAGTTATGATTGGATTATGTTGTGAATATACTGATCTATAAACAAGAATATACCTAATTGTATGAAAAATAATGTGAAAAGAAAATACCACAACAATTATACACAACGTTAAAAGTTCTACAAATTCTAATAAAATTATATTATTTGTAATCTAACTAGAAAACCAACTAAATTATATGTTGTCTACTTCTGTAAAACATTCAATAATTTTTCACCACACAGTGATGATTATTTTGTCACATTGTCCATATATTCACAATACAACCTAGCTTTGCTCATAACCTATGCAGAAATAGCATCGCAACAAACATCACGTTTCGAATAGGAAGTGTAAAACTTAATGACAACTAAACGAGCAAGAAAGCGAATGTTAATACTTCCTCACCGCAAAAGGACTTCAAAATGTGCCGAATTTGAATAATTACAGTTAAGTGTCCTTACTTTACTACCCTTTTATTGTAGACCCTAGTTTTATATCTACGTTATGGTGCTGTAAAAATATGATCTGAAATTCCGGTAGAGGGAAGGTAATCCCCAAATTAGAGAGGGGAGTTTTATGGAGTGCAAAGACGGATTACTTATGTAGATCGATATGGCTATTTGTTTGGAGTTTTAGAGATGCTGTAAATATCATGTATCTGTTTTGATAAACTTGGGTAAAACATGTGTGGTATACCTATCTTATTTTCCACATCGAATAGTTCGGTTGATATTTGATATTTCGATGTATACTTGACACTCATAAAGATAGATAAAATCGTAATAAAAGCTTATATTTAACCTCTCTCTCGTTTCTTAATTGAAAAACCCTTGATTCATTACATTACAAGAGCGTGGTATATTTTATTAAAATCAATCAATCATTTATGTATTCTCCGCAGGAAGCGCTTCACATAGTCGGCGCCGTGCCCTAACCAGTCGTCCCTTTATTTGGCACAATGATGGCTCTGTGGCAGACGACGCGCATACATTGCAGACAGCCAGCAGTCTTCAAACAGATACTTTGTTGCTTCAAACAGATACTTTGTGGAGTGGTGTATAAAGATGAATAGATGACAGTTGAAAAAGGAAAGGACGATTTGTATTGCACTTTTACTTTGACTCTCATTTGCTCTAGCTAGATTGTTTGTCTTTCAATTTCTTGTTCTTGTTCGGACACCTTAAATTCGCCTGATGGAAAGCGATCAATATGGTCTAGAATGGAACGTGCTTATTCAGTAAGAAACGTTTCAGTATCGCTATGAATATCGCAAAATTATAGTCTGCGGGGAACAGGGAGCCAGACAAGGAGTTCCACAATTTCATAGTTCACACTATAAAAGTGGAAACAAATCGCTTACTGCGGGTCTTGGCAACTTGGACCAGGAAAAGCTGATGTCCTTTTGAGGACCTGCTCGTCCGATGGTATAAGGCGAGTGGAATTAAGTTATCACCATAATTGACAATAGTTTTTTTGACAATTCAGCAGAGGAATCACGTCCATCAGTTACTAGAAGTATTAAGATATCTTACCTTCAATACTGAGCTGTATGGAGTAGGACTGCGCCGCTCCGACCCCGTTGCTGACCTCGCAGGTGTAGGTGCCCTCGTCCTTGCTGGTCGGGTGCTTGATGACCAGCGTCTTGCCGTAGTTGTCCTGCGTCACGTCCTGTGTTGAGGGGATGCTTTGTCCGTTCTTCTTCCACACTACTTGCGGTAGAGGCCTGAGGGAAAAATATATTGTTTAGTGGACGATAATCACGTGTGACATTATGCAGTGCGCTGTTTTATAGGCTAACAAGACAGCTAAATAAATCATTGGCCAAATTACATCTACGAGAGATGATTGATGTAGCGCCCGTACCGTTTTGCTGCTGCGCTCGTGGCTAAATGTTAATGTTTAATACCTACATGAAAATTATAATAGACAGTTACAATTACTTACGAAGAAAGCAGCTCGCACTCAGTCGATTAAAAGGGCAGGCGTCTAACCAAGGACATGCTCATAATTATCCACTATATAAATACACTACTTTCCAAAGTAAATTAAAAGCTGAAACTAATTAGTTAATTTATACCATAGTTTTTCCATAACATAAAAATAGCTAATAAACCCTTCTTTAACAGAATAGACAGACACACTCAAGCTACATATTTCAATTAAGTTCAAGTATAAAACTATGAAGCAAACTGGAAATGGATCTGCAGAATGTCGGCCAACTTTCCCAATGGAAAAGTCTCTGTCGAGGTGTAATTTAAGACCAATAGCTCAACTGCAACTTGTAACTGTGTGCTGAGATTATGTTGTTAACTTTATAAAAACGTGTACATACATTATAGTAGATTGTAATGTAAGATCATAATTCCATAAATTTGTGAATTAATTGGCCACTTTTTTACACTTGTAAATATGATAAAGCTACAAATCTCATAGGACATTTGAACCGTAAAGAAAGATAATTATGAATACTTACGTTCCACCGTAGATGCAATACAGCTCCACCCTCTTCCCTTTGAGCGCCTTCTCGACCTTCCTGGTAGTATACTGCCTTTCAGGCGCGTGCTTGTTGAGCAAGGGCGAGATCCCATTCCGCGTCACATCCAAGTAGATCTTGTTACCAAACTTGTACTCGTTCCTGAAGATGGAGTTGGCTGTGCAGATGTACGCGTAATCCTCGCTCGCGTCGTTACGGGTCACGTTCGAGAACCACAGGTTGCCCTCCGGATCGAGCGTCATGCGCGAGTTGTTGATGGTCTTCAGCTGTCCCTGGTCTCCTTGCAACATCCAGTATACTTTGGGTTTAGGGTGGCCGTCCGGGGGTTCGCAGGTCAGTTTGAACGGTTTGCCTTCTTCGGCGGATACCACTTTCTGTCCGTCGGTTTCCTTGAAGGAGTTGAGCTCGGCTCGTCGGACGAACACCGAGTTGGAGGCGGCCGTGCCCCACTCGTTGTCTGCGAAGCACTGGTACTGGCCGAGGTCTTCGTCTCGAGGCTGGCTGATGACGAGAGTGCCTCGACCGGATTGCTGGGAGATACGGTTGTCGTAGCTGGTGTACTCGAAGGGCTTGCCGTTCTTTATCCATCGGTATCTGCGGAAGAAAGTATTTGTTAGCAAAGAATAAAAGTAATGTCGGGCAAAACGTGGTTAGAAGCTGTTCATGTATTTAACTGTAAAATGATTAACAAAATTACGACCTTCAAATGTAATATAATACAAAAACTTAAAAATTAATGGGAGATTCCACAAAACTACTGACTAACGATTTTACCGTTTCAGATTGATAATAATTGAACAAACTATACGCTACAAAAAATAAGGGCTATCATTAAATCTTAGGTAGGATTACATTCACAGAAATCACATAAAAAGCAATTACAGTGTCGAGTAGCTCTTTAAAAATGGAAAGCGTCATTATTTCCATTACGAACGAGCTGCAAACGATTGGAAGTTGGAATTCTGCCATTTTACTAAAGCCTATTCAAACTATTGGTCTACGCTAGACTTCAAAGACAAATAACAAAGTTTTCAGGTTAATTGCCGTGTTTCCTAGTTGGTGTCTGGTCGGAATAAGTGGTTGTGTTATTGATTTTTTACAATGTGAATGAATAGGTATTACAATTTATTGTCGTTACCATAGAAAATGAGAGCGCTTAAAAGTCTAGACTAGACTAATGAATCCATATAACCCTAAAATAGCTTACAGTACCAATCAATTTAAGGTTTCTTCAATAATTCATCTATCAACAACATAAATAAAGCGAATATCTGTATTTTACATTAATTGTCAATTACTAATTCCGTTATTTTTGATCTGTTTATTAGAATGAGACCGCTAGTTACATCTAGGTCCGAGTTTGGTTTCCATCGGATTGGAAGCGGATGTGTGACCTAATGGCAAGTCGAAGACGAATCGTTTCGCCAGAAACCATTCTCGTTATACGCGGCTGGATATTTATTGGGATGTATAAATAATTTTATTGATCCAACGGTAACGATTTATTGAAAGCCGCCAACTTCCTAATTTATTTGTCTGTTTACCTGTCCAGAATTAATCTCCGTTCCGTTACAATATTTATAAATGCGGTTATATTTTTATGATAATATCAGACGAGTTGTAATTTTTTTTAAACTAGATCCGCCCTCGCTTTACTACAACTCGCCTGATGTTAAGAAACGTTATAATCTACGTTCTAGCGCGGTTGTCTAGAAGAAACTGATTCACTCTTGAAGACTAATAAATCATAGTTGGAGGGGAATAGAGATTCCGGCAAGGAGTTCCACAGTTTGGCTGTTCGCACGATGAAAGTCGAAGCAAAACGCTTGGTGCGTGTCTTCAGTACCTCAACTGTATATCAGTGCTTTCGTGCCGTTCCTCTACTTATACTGCACATTACTGCACTAACGGTAGAATTTACTGAGAGATGTGATGTGACGAAAACTTGTCACTCACAAAAAAAGTTCCCAAAATACTAGTACGATTGGCAGATCAGTTTCTCAAAAGGAACAGAGCCGAGCAATAAAAATCATGAAAATTCTTCCGAAGCTGGTAAGTAGATGAGCTAAGCACATATAAGTCTCTAGTCTAGCTCTAGTGTTCTGTAACCTATAGGTTACAGAGGCTGTCTGGTCAACGTACGCATAACTCAACCACCCCTTGCCAAGTGGGCCAAGCACTTGGCCCATACTCTTGTACAATGGACGTTACGAAAACCTATCAGCGGCAGCCATCTAAATAACATCGCCGACACGTGCGGAAAAACAAGTGATAATGTGTGGGGAAATCGCTGGTCAATTTTCGTGGTTTTTTTTAAACTATGCTCTGTTATAGTGTGCTGTGTATGTGTGTACACTACACATTACTCAATAATAGAGTGTATTGTGACTACAAGCTACAACATGGTTGCCCATTGATTTATTTTGATTTTTAACCCGACACTTACAACAGTTTTTAGCTCAAATGTAATATATCCTGAAATTGGGCTCATGGTTGAAAACAACCATTTACTGCTTTTAAGTAAATGTTAATAGGTCAAAAATACAATTAGCCACATTTGTCCCAATATTTCTTGATAGCCTTGAAGTTGAGTTTCGGTGCATTTATAAACATCGAAGTGTAAAGGGCAAAGGTAGGACAAAATTCAACTTGCTATTTCCGTTTCTTGTGACCTTCCAAATTTTCTAAAATGTCACTGCTCGAAATTTAACCAATAGTTACCTATGTTTATTTATAACAAAGTAAATAAAATAATTATTGGTTCATAGACTACTTGGTTATAGAACATAAAAAAACCGACTAGCTTGGATTTTTTTCACGTGCCTATTTATTTGTTGCATCTCGCTTTCATTAATGTATTTACCTAACTACTTTAATCATGTACCTACAACATACAATACCTATAGATACATATAGGTACATAACATCAGTACATAGCATTCGACCGTCGGTCACGGTCCAAGGAGTTATCTGTCAGGTGCGCGTCTCGCGGTGCCCGGTGAACGAACGAACGTGACCACTGCCCAAATTGCACAACTCACACCCAACTTACTTGCATGTATACAAAACTAACATCTACTCTGCTAACATGCAACTTGAGCGAGTGCGGGTTCAAATAACTGACTACCGGTCTATAGATTCTACTTATATTATATTTATTATTTACTTATTCCTTATCGGCAGGATAAAAGAAGCACACGCCTGATTCGTAGACTTTTATTAACGCACTAGTGGAAGCCCCCGGCTTAGCTCGCAGTATTTTAGGATAAAAAGTAGCCTCTGACACTCCTAAGACCTCATACTACCTACAAACCAAAAATCATGATGATCTGTTCAGCCGTTTTAGCGTTATGAGCGTTTAAATAGACAGATAAAAGTTCTAACAACTGCTGAAACGTGTTCTGTTATGGATTTAATGTATACCAAACCTTTCTAATATCTTCTATGTTCAGATTCAAACTTACTTACTAATCCATTCGTAATATACTCCTACCTACATTATACGAAATCTATTAGTACAGCTCTCCGGTAGAAATAAACCCCGTCTGGCGTGCTTTGGAAAGGCTTTGGAAAGGCTGCGGCAACGAGAGTATTGATTTCCCATCGGTATTCCAAGATCCAGCACTCAGGTATTTCATCAAGATTGCTGAGCCCCGGCCGTACTCCGAGGTACTATTTCATCGTCTACCTAATTTAATGAGTTTGCATAATTTGGAAGAGATTAGTCGGGTGTAAGTACCTACTTTAATATTCAAACTTGACTTTAGCTTTCCGTTTGAAGTCGGAAAACGATTTCCTCTTTATTGGTTGTGAATTATTTACGCGATCCATCGACCTTTTGATCTCTTTGGCTCTTTAAATTGGCAATTAACTCACGGAATAGCTGATCGAGACCAACTTAGTCATAGGTTCTGTAATAGCTTTGACTAAAGGATCGATTAACTTTTTACAAGTTTATCTACCGTTTATTTCTTAGTTAAGTAATCGTCAATTTATAAGACTGTATCTTTTCATTACAGATTTAGTATTTTCTACTTGTCTTTATTAGTATTGTTTAATTTAAACTAATAATGGGAACTTATTTGTTAACACACCCATTACTAGGTACAATAGCGATATAGCTATTTCCATTAAAAGCTCATAAAAACTAAGTAGAGTATATTAGCGAATTGCCCATGATGTTAGTTTTTGCCTACACTTTATTTGCACGCATGTGTGGTTTTTGCTGGATGTACGATAACAATAAAAGTACCGAGCCATAAATAGAGTGGGGAGCACGGTCTATCGCAGTTGGTATTTTAGTATCTAATGTTAGTACCTAGTTTTCTGTCATCCGTAGTTAGTACATTAGATAGGTATGTTAGCACCGTTTAGGTATTTCCTCTAGCTAGAAGAATGATCGTGCTTTAGAAGTAGCGGGATGGACAATTAGCAATTAGGGGAAAATAATAGTCTACCAATCACATTGCTTAAAAATATTTTAATAAAAACTGTATATAATACATATATTACATACATACATATATTACTTTAGTAGTATATACTAAATATATGGAGTCAGTTAAAATAGTACAGAACTGTAACCATATTATTCAATTTCTGTCTTTAAATAAAAGACAAAGTAAGTAAAAATCCAGTCCCTAAGCCTAAAATCAAATGTGTCTAGACAAGCCACGATCACGCGAAACCTTACAAACGAAGAACTTTATACTTCCTTCCAATAAACGAGTTAAATGACAACTCAAGACTTGCAAATACACAGGAGAAAGAAACAAGAGTGATATAATATATCTTACATACCTACTAAATACATTTTGTACAAAGACATTTAGAAGAAAACTAGGTATTTATTCCCTTTAAATTTCTGTCATATTTCCATCAGATCATTAATCGATCTCCGCACACTTTCATCTCGTGTCTTGCCTTGACAGATTCATCAACCGGCAGATCAGTCAACGCAGTTATTGACTAGAGTTCGATAAATTCTGCGAACGGATATAATCAGAACTATAAAGCTCTGGCTGGGATGATCTTGAAGGCCAATTTGTATTGCAAGTGCTGCCACCAGTCGTGTACATAATAGTTATGTATATTGTGTGCTATATTCATAGAATGACATAATACGGCGCCCCTGCGAGATGATGCAGGGCCCGCAAGGTTGATTCATGCCATGAATTATTCATAATGTTTGCTATTGACAACTAATCCACTTGTACTCAATGCTAAGTAGTGAGTCGAGTCACAGAAATAAAAGGGAATTATTGGATCTGTGATCGGAATAATGTGAGCAATTCATTTGTGGTCAATTGATTTTGCGAGGATGTGGTTTCCCTGATTTTGTATTTGTTTGCTTAAATAATTGAAAAACAAAAATAAGGCATGACAAGGACTAGTACTTGTCATCATTACGTACGAATATAACTGGGAATGAGTTACGTTACGTATAATACAAAATTTAATTTCCTTGCACCGCTTTTAGCAAACTGGCAATAACTATACTTAGCTTATTTATTAAACACATCATAAAACTTCATTTAATATTCTTCCCTAAATAAATAACTTTGCAATGCAGAGATTTAATTCATAATTAATATCTTGATTGCTCTTTACGTCACGATTTCGAACAATTTAATTTACAAGTTCCCATTTAATATTAACGAGCAAGAAAATAAGCAACTCTATACGGCGGAGGGGTTGAAACCGCAGGGGATGTTTTAGCCTTTCAAATCCCATGTAAGGAAATACTCTAGACTTTAGTCAAAGGCTGTTTGTACCAGACCGTGAAAACATGTGCTTGGAAGCCCTATTTGGATTGGAATATATCTAGATCAAGACTGGTTGTGTCGCGAGTAATAATAGAGTGACTAGTCCGATCCTCATAGCAAGGAAAATATAATATCACATGTGATATTAAGAAAGGCCTATAATACTGTTAAATACTATCCGAATGTCATAATATGCCAAGAGAAAATAGGTAATAGAATACTTAGTCCATTAGAAATGACGCGTATGATAACGTGATGAAACCCTAACTTAGACATGATACTGGGCAAGTACTTATTTAAAGTTTAATCGATTTTCCCTGTGGTCTGCAGGTTCCCAAGTCTATGGTCGTCTGTTCAGTAAGTCTGTAAGTCGGTGCATGCGTTGTTAGGTTGCACACAACACCGGCTCCCCTGGGAACTCGTTATTTCCTAGCGCTAAGCGCCCGACAACCTGCTATGGTTTAATTGGATTTTAGACCACTTCAGCCTTCTGGGGATTAACAACGTGGTTTTAAAAGTAGTTATAACAACTTAGATGCATAAAAAAATATATCCGAAAAATGGCAAGGTAGGTACTAAGAATAGCATTTCACACTGACGACGTATTTAAGTCCTTACTAAGAAAATTAATTTCCACTGATTTCAAAACTTCTAGTTGATTATGATCAGTTAAAATATTACCGAAAATAAATGCATTTAGGTACTTATTTCAAGGCTGTATTATTATTAGATTACTAGCCAGAAATGACTGCTAACGTGTCAATTTTTTTATGCGAGATAGGATCACGCTTGACAAAAATGTGTATACACAATCGTATTTCTGTCAAAAATTTTACAGCCAACTTATTTAATGGCTACTGACTACCACATAATATCACGATACCTACATTGGAGGCCAAACATGCATACTCGCGTCTTTATGGACCATACGCGGTCCGTTAAAATATTCAGCGAGCTTCCTGTTACCTACATACATTATATAAGTATATGTATAACACAACTAATGTTATAATCCAGTTTAGGTTCACTTTTATTATTCTCGAGACCATGTGGTGGCTTGTCTAACGAATTTAGTGATAAAACTAAATGCTATTTTTAACAAATGTTTATAATAAACGATTCTGAGCATAGCCTCTACTTGTATTCTGTGCCCATACTTAGTGATAAACTTTTGAATAATAATAACAAAAACAACAGATATTAAATTATGCTAAATTAGCTAAGTCAAAATGGTAGGTAGAGTTAATACTCTACTTGATTTGTAGAGTTAATACTCTACTTGATTTGTAGAGTTAATACTCTACTTGATTTGGCAGAAGACTGTGTCAACCACTTTGACGTAGCTAATTTAGAATATAGGTAAGAGGAACAACAACAAAAGCATTTGAATGGATTAAAAATTTACTTTTTTTCTGAATTAGTTTGTACCTACTTCCTTACAGGAAATAGTTTTTTCCAGAAGTTGAACAATGTATAAAATAACAATGTAATGTAGTAAGAGATTAGATTATCTTTAGGCTTTTCTAAAGATTTTCTAAGTGCCCCTTTTTGTAGTAGTTAGAAGTAGTATGTTTAGTTTTTCTTCCCTTTTTTTTTATATTTTATTATTGTATGTAGTAATATATTTAGGATTTTATATGTCATTTTTTACTACAGTTAAAAACAATTTGTAAAAAAAAATTTCACTGATCTATTAAAATAACTTACTTAGGAGCAGGTTCTCCCTCGGCCTCACACTCAATGATGAATGGTTTGTCCACCTCCCCCGTCTGGGCCACTTGGAACAGGATCTCCTCTTGTGTGGGCTGCTTCACTATCTTCGGTGGTGATGTTACTGAGGACAAGGGAATCATGATGTTAATTTTGTACTCATTTTACTTTGAGAAAGGAGGTAAAGCAAGAACATCAAAGCAAGAGATGCCTTAGTTCTGCTTATATAATGATTCTTAAACACATTCAGAGACATAATTATTAGGATACATCATAGCTCAATTGTGTTGGGGAATAACTGTACCTGTAGACCTGAGCTTGTGATAAATTAATATTTTGATATTACAATTTCAGGTTATTGAATATCTTATCTTTTATTCTACCCATATTTTTATTATGTAAGTAGACAGATAAGAATTTTCTCTCTATAAGCTTTATCTATGTATTTTTATGAAATCATAATAGATGAAGGCAATGGCTACTTTTGCTCCAGATTGCTGCAAGTATTATTATGTGTACAAAACTATTTAACTGCTAATTTAAATCATGGAAAAAAAAGTCAAAAAAGAAAAGAAAGACTCTTTCTAATGATCTAGAAGTTTATCTAAGTAAATAGGTGCTCTTTTTTAAAGTGCTAGACCAACAGGTTGGACCCACACAGGGGTGGTGCTTGATGGTAGAACAAGGAAGGAATAGAACTGGTTTGATCTCAAATGAGGCTGGTGAAACACATCTTTGGGTATTTAAGCACTTTTGCTACTTTGTAAAGTTTGTTCCATGTATGTAGTTTCAATTACAGTATCAAAGTAAATCAATTAATTTCTAATCTCAATACATAAAACTCAAAGGTGACTGATTGACTGACTGACTGATATAGTGATCTATCAACACACAGCCTAAACCACTGGACGGATCGGGCTGAAATTTGGCATGCAGGTAGATGTTATGACGTAGGCATCCGCTAAGAAAGGAATTTTGGAAAAGCCGCTTTTAGAGGGGTGAAATAGGGGATGCAAGTTTTACTTCTTAATGCAAGCGAAGCTGCGAGTATCCACTAGTACTTTTCCTATAATTTTTGTCAAAGAAAGTAGGAAAAGTCATAGTTATGTATTAATATCAGATATTTGATACACATCACAGAAAAACCAATAAATTAAATCAATTAAAATGAATAATACAAAAATATACTTACTATAAATTTTGCAAAAAAATTGTAAAGAAAGAAAGTAGTGAAATAAATTAATTGATTTAGGTAGGTACTTAAAATGTTATTTAATTATGTTTTATGTCAACAATAACTTTATCTATTTAAGTATACAAAGACACAGGAGGAAATTCAAATCCAATGATGAAGAACAGGCATATAAACTAATATACCTAATTAAATTTTTCATATTACACAACCAGGTACTTACTACCATTCTGCTATTTAGAAGTCTAATTTCTGGAATATGGCTAAGTATAATCAATTTTTTTTTAAACAAGATAGGCTCACACTTTACCACAACTCTCCTGAGGTTAAGAAACGATAACATTCCCCAATTCAAGAAATCTAGGTTCAGGAATATGGCTGTGTAGGATCAACATAGTATTTCCTAAATATGTTAACAAGTATGACATCAAGTCTAGTTGTGACCCGGCCAAGGATAAGACAATCTCCTCAATTACCTGCTTGCCTGGTACACTCAGAACTGATTCAGACAACTAATTGGTCTTACTCTATTAATTAATATGCCATCAGATTTTATTTCATGAGGAGTAATAAAGTTATGTCCTTCAGGTTTTTAAGAGATATAAGTATTGTAAATTGGAAAACATTTGTTTTTAATGTTTTTATTACAGATAGTTATCAAACATTTAAGGTAACGGTGATATTTAATAAAAGTTTAGATCTACTTACATATAACTTACCTACTTAATGCAAATTTAATTATAAAACTAAGTGTCTTCACACTTCAATATCTAAGACATACTTAAATGGTTACAGAAGACATTTTTTAATAAAATAATGTGCTTTTTGAGATATAGATGTAAGTACTTACTTCAAGTAGGTATCATAAACATTCAAGTGCACTATACCAGAACTACTTATATAAGATAATATTAATATTAGAAGACTACATTACTACATAAGAAATACATTCATTCAACTTAAAAACATCCTCTTTTTGAATTCAAAAACCAGAGTAAGAGTCTTTTGTTACTTTAACCATTCACAAACCAGGTGAAAGAACAGAAAAGTAAGTTGATTGAACTATGCCTATCTTTTCACAATAAACAGAGAGTATAAACAATGCAGATAACAAGAAATATGCATGTTTACTGATTAGCAACTTTTTGAGGACTGTAAACACGGAAATAGATGAATTATGCCTAGTTTCAGGTAATTTAAGTAAATAGGCGGTGTTTATACTTACAAAGCGCTGAGGCTTGGGCGACTAGCGCCACTAAACATAAAACTCGACTTATCCCCATGGTGGTTGTTCTTCAGTGTTGTGCTCGTATACCTAACAAGAAACCAAACAGCCACTTTAGAACTCAATCACATTTCTCCGGCACACATGTTCACGGCACTTGATGACCTAATCCGAATAAAGCTTGTACCACAATGACAACACCCACTAAAAATAGTAACAACTGCTAACAACAAAATCACTAAATTGTCGCCTTGTTATGACACAAAAAGTTGTTTCGTGAATTATGGGGATAGCAAGGTGTTTTTAAATTATCTATTATTACAATTTGAACACTGTACAATACGAGAAAACAGTAGAAATCAACAATTTGTTGCTGTACACGGCAAATCGATACTAGACGTTTCACTGCAAATTTATGGAAATAGGTGCGACGGCAATGTATTTAACTCAACTTAACACTTTTATAGATTACCTAGATGTTTTAATTATTATAATAACATCGCGAAATCCAACTGAATTATTGTAATTCTCGGATTTAAAGGCGGGGCCTCGGTTTCGCTGTCGTTTCGTTCGGCAGTTGACGGCCTGTGTTGCCACACTAGGTCTAATGAGCTAGAGCTAACATCAGGCAGGCCAGGTAGCTAGAATAAAATGGAATTTAACATTGGAGTTACTTACGTTTATCCACTGATAACCCCTTTATTTACAATTATTATACATAAAAACAAGAGAAAAAAACCAAACATGTTAACTAACTAAACGTTACTTATGTGCTAGTGTTGTTGTACCCTTTCGGGTGGCATTTAACATAGTATAGGAAATTAGGTTACAGATTATCACAAATTATCCTATTATTTGGTATTTTCATTAAAAATTCTATTGGATATAATTCAAGCCAAAATAGCTTATATAGCACAAAATAATTGAAGGCGACAATACAGTGTAGTTCATTGACTGTACCATAGACAATTTAGCTCATGGCCATGCTTTGCCTCGTTTGTGCTCGTTATCCTTTGTCTCGTTTACTCTTATAAAATTTAACATCTGTTACCTCTTTCTAGCAGTATCAAATTTTGTTTTCACAGAGAACGTTGGTTAGAAAATGTGTTTGAATACCAATTGAGATTTAAACAAAAGTTGTATACAGAAAATAATGCAGTTGTGTATCTTACCAAAATCAGCACAGATATTAAGACTAGGTAGTCTTTCAACGTTTTTTTAATGTGGCTCAAATTATTGTGCTATTTTATAATAAGAGAATCGAAATTTGGGGCAATATTATTTACTTGAAATGCTTTCTGAAAGTGTTTCTATTGTTTTTATTGATTGAGAACGCAACTAATTTAAGTCCGCGAATTTTGAAAACTTATGAAAAAACATATTTTTTTTTTAATTTTTTATATGGGTATTTTTATTATATTATATTTGTGTAACCGTACAAACTAATGAAAATAAAAGCCATACCTTGTTTCAGACGTTAGTGATATAAATTTTAGATATTTCCTTTAGCCTCCAAGCCCGCGTCTAAAATATGTGTAAGACAATTTTGTATTATTTTGATTGAACTAAGTATGCATTACTATGAAAACCGAATATCGTAGTGAGAAATAATTTAGTCAGTAATATGATATGAGTTTCAGCTTACTATCTTTCTGTACACACTAAAATAATATATATTAATAAATGCCATTCTTATACATAAGCATCTATTCTCGCTCGCCGCGTGGACTTAATATGTATGTAATATGAAGCACTTGTAGATACTTACTGAGCTGTGTACTTCCAGGTGACGATGACAAGGTGCAGGTCAGCCAGAGCTACCACACATCCATATCTGCGAAGCCACCTCTCGGGGACAAGTTCTCTAAGATCAAATCGGAGTTGAACTGCAGCGTGTCTGTCGCCTCGTCTACGGCGCCGCGCAGCTCGCAGCACTCCGAGGACACGCGCACCACCACCGGCTGCAGCCGCCTGCTCGACAGCGCCGAGTACTACAAGAACTACGAACACGACGAACTGCCCGTCAAAGACTCCGACAACGCCTTCCACAACGAACGACCCAACAAGAGCTTAACTAACTCCAACCTCGAGTCCCTCGAACGAAGAATATTCCAAAACGTGTCCCAGGAGCTGCAGACCGACGACGGCTCGCTCAGCAGCCTCGAGTCCAACATCAAGTTCTTCAAGAACACGGTGGAAAAAATATTCGACAACTTCTACTCGTGCATGAGCGACTTCGAACACTACAAGAAGAGGTTCCATGAAATACTTAACAAGAGCAAAGAGGGATCCGTCGACGACATGGAGGAATTTATCAAGGACATGTTCGAACACATTATGTCGTCGGAAAATTCGCTGACTAAAGGCAGTCGTCACTCCGACATCATCAGCGATGTGGATAACGCTAAAATATGCATCAGCAGCTGTGGAGACTCCGCCGCGCAGGACACTTCCAGCACCGAGTTCTTGGAAGCTTTCAAGAACGAAAACTATCAAACAGACTCCACAGACGGAAATAGCACCCAAACGAAAAAGATATCGGACATAGAAGAGAAATTCAACATTTTCTTCCTCTCTGGATCTCCACGCTTGGAAATCAAATTGATCGGCCGCAACATGCTCTCAGAGTTCAACTTAAAGGACGTGAAGAGTCAGAAAACTACCGATTCTATCGCATCGGCGGATAATTTGAGGAAGGTCGCCGCAAAAAAGATAGAGCTGGAGAAACACATGAAACACGAGTACGAGGCCACCGGCCGAGGCGGGCCCGACAGAGACATACCTGTCAAAGTATCATTCGCTAAGAAAAACATATATTTGAACGAGGATTTCACTCGCAGCGCTGAATCCAACGAGAGTCCCAAGTCATTCCTGTCCAGGTTGTGTAACCAACTCTGCCGCAAATTCCGCAAGAGTACCGTTGTGTAACTGTCTGCACAGTTGGTTGCTTGCATTTGTAATATTTTTATTTAAACATTATTGCAATTATTAAAATAAACCAATTAAATGTCAATATATTTTATTCTGGACTAGATAAAGAATGCATCGGATGTAAATTACGTAATACTCGCTTAAAACTAGTTATTACTACTTAAATTCATGATTCTCCATTTTCATAATTGGCGGAATACCACCTGATCATCTCTATATGCTTGCTGAGCTGCAAGGCGAACTCTTTCTTCATGTGTAGGAACTCCCTGATGACTTGCAGGTCCAGCATTATGAAGGCGGGCCCGTCGATCTCTTCCTGCTTCATCCTGTCGGCTATCAGCTTGCAGTCTTCAGTGTTGCTCAGGTAAGCGTACACATCGTCCACGGACCACTCGAGAGGGTTCTGGGACAGTTTGAGCTTGCCGTGGGTCCACGTGGTGGCCACGTCCTTCTCGAACATCTTGTTGTCTGTCGGCAGCGGGTCGTAGCTGCTGAACTTGAGTTTCTTGAGCTCCGGCTCTTCGCTGTCCGAGACGTCTGATATATTTTTGTCTCGCGAGTTGGTGCTGCTCTCGTTGGTCTCGTTTTCTGTATCGCTGTAGTGCGAGTTGGAGCTCTGCTTCTTGTTGGCGCAGGAGTTGTTGTAGATGGTCTCTACGTCCTTCTTGTTCCAGTGCGCCTCCTTCATCTGCAGCGCGAAGTTGGGCAGCTTGGCGCCGCGGGTCTTCATCTCCAGTTTGGGGTAGTGCTGTTTGTCGCGGCGCCGCTTCTTGTCGTCGGTGGAGTCGGGCGAGGCGGGCCGCGTGCCGGGCTCGGAGGGCGGCGCTGAGATGGAGCTCTCGGCAGACTCGCAGTCTTTGTTCTCCACCTCCTGGACAGGTTCCTTCTCACGTTTCTCGGCGACACACTTTCTTTTCCTCCTCCGTCCGTTCAGGCTGCCCTTCGGTCTACCGCGACGCTCTGTACCGTTATCTGAAAAAGCATAAATAAATTACGTTCAGCACACATTCATTACAACATAGAGTAATTAGGTTCTTTTACTATTGCGGTTTTCCAACTGCGTGTGCATATATCTAATTGTTACTCAATCTGCTCAATCTTATTTAGTTTAGTTGATTTAAATGACTCAAATTGGACGAAACCCACCATGGACATGGATTAGAACCAGGACAAATACATACTCGTATGTTGCTTTTAATCCCGTATTTATGCGAGTATTAATAACATGGCAGGTCGTTAGTGTGGTATTACCTAGTCAGGTCATAAGTATTGTCACACAGTAAAAACTTTTCTTTTAGAATGCTGGCCACAAAAAAGTTTATTGAATTCGAATTTCGAATTGTACATGAAAATAAAAATGTATACTTTTTAGAATTTTACTCATTTTTTAAATATGGAGTGGACGCTTAAAGAAGACCGTGTTGCAGTTATTGCATTGCATCGTTGCGGTTACGTTTTGATATACTGAAAAATTTGAATATAACCAAAAGATTCGTTTGTCGTACCATCAAACGATACAATGAAGACTCTAGTGTAGATGACAGGTCAAGAAGTGGTCGCCCTCGGTCTGTAAGGGACTCCAGCAGTGATAAAAGCTGTGAAGGCGCGAATTCAAAGAAATCCCAAGCGTAAGTAGAAACTGTTGGCCCTTCAGATGGGGTTAAGCAGAACCACGGTGAAAAGGGTGTTAAATGAAGACTTAGGGCTTCGGGCATATCGAAGAAAAACAGGACATCGTTTGAATGCTCGTCTAATGGACCTGAGACTGAAGAGATGCCGCGCTTTGTTGAAGCGGTACGCGGGAAAAAAATATCAGGAAATTCTTTTTTCGGATGAAAAAATTTTTACCGTAGATGAGAGCTACAACAAACAAAATGATAAGGTGTACGCACACAGTAGTGAAGAAGCGAGCAAACGTATTCCGCGTGTCCAACGAGGTCATTTTCCATCCTCGCTCATGGTATGGTTGGGAGTTTCTTATTGGGGCTTAACAGAGGTACATTTTTGTGAGAAAGGTGTAAAAACGAATGCAGTTTTGTATCAAAATACAGTCCTGACGAACCTTGTGGAACCTGTTTCTCATATCATGTTCAATAACAAGCACTGGGTATTCCAACAAGATTCGGCGCCAGCTCATAGAGCGAAGAGCACACAAGACTGGCTGGCGGCGCGTGAAATCGACTTCATCCGGCACGAAGACTGGCCCTCCTCCAGTCCAGATTTGAATCCGTTAGATTACAAGATATGGCAACACTTGGAGGAAAAGGCGTGCTCAAAGCCTCATCCCAATTTGGAGTCACTCAAGACATCCTTGATTAAGGCAGCCGCCGATATTGACATGGACCTCGTTCGTGCAGCGATAGACGACTGGCCGCGCAGATTGAAGGCCTGTATTCAAAATCACGGAGGTCATTTTGAATAAACTTTATTGTCATAAGAATCTATGTTTTGTTAAGTTCATTTTGGTATATAAATGGTTACATAAAGAATAAAGTTGTTTCAATTATTTTATATTAAACATGTGACAGAATTTATGACCTGACTAGGTATATTGTGCTAATTACATATTAATTAAGTCCTTATCATCAGGCGAGTTGTAGTGAAGCGTGAGCCTATCAGGTGATAGTAAGTGCATACTCACGGAAGGTGGACTTGCCGACCAGCTGGCAGTTGTCGGGGCACCGCTCGGGGTACTCGGTGGGCCCGAACAGGCTGGGGCAGGCCTGCAGGCGCGCGCACACCCCGCGGCAGAAGGCGCCCACGCGCGCCGCGCCGCACACTATCGGCACGTACGCGTGGTACGTGCTCGACTTTAGTCTGCGAACAACAACAATGTAACATATCTGTTTTATCTCAATGTAAGATAAGCAGTGATCAAAGTTAAGATTATCGGTTGATGAGTTAAAAAATTGCGTTAAATTTTGAGAACGCTAAACCAACATCTGTTTTGATTAGAATTAAAATATAGGGACCTTAAAAACTACCTCGAGTCAATTTTAGATGAAGTAGGTAATATAATTTTAAGTTATATATTTTAGCTTCTTTCGCAGTATCACTAATAAGATAAGATAAGATAAGATATTTCTTTAATGTACACCAAAAAATTACATAATGAAAGAAATTTAAAAACTATTTTAATGCACATTGGGCGGCCTTATCGCCTTAGGCGATTTCTTCCAGGCAACCTTTGGATGGACAGGATTTAGAATTATAAATAGGCGGTGTACAAGAATACGTAAAATAAATAAATAAGTGTTAAAATAACTGTAGGTAAATGACTAACAAATATAATAAAGTTGGTAAGTGTAAAGTAACTTTATTACTTCTAACTTTTCTTACTTTCCAAACGTTTAATTAGCCAAAGTGGTTTCAAATATTCTATTAATAAAGTAATTAGATACATTATCAAATAAAATATACTCACTTAGCGCGCAACATCTCAAGCCTCATCCCCTCCTCGGGCGGCCCCTCCGTCTCCCAGTCCTTCAGCAGTTTAGCTGGCTTGTACGACGCAGATATGATCTTATTGAGCACTTCTTTCAGCACCAGCGACAGCGGCCCGGGACCGACGTGCTTCGGTAGCTGAGACAACTTGTTGCGACTGATCGAGGGACCAGCGTAACACTTGTAGTTGAAGTATATTCTATCACACCACTCTTCGGAAGATTTCACCTCTTCCTTGGCAACTTTGGCTTTGGGTTTCGGTACCTTGTTTTGGTCCGTAGTTTCCGTATTATTCTTATTCTTGTTGGTGAGGTCTGGGATGTGTAGCGCGTAGTTATTGCTGTCGCACCAGCCAGCGGGGAACAGTAAATCGCTGTCTTGAGAGCACCAGAACTTCTCTCCTATAGGTAACAGCTCTATGCAGAGCATGTGTTCTGCGATCGCATCTATTGACGCCACGTGGATTTCCTCGTGATTTTGTGGGTTGGCTGCTTCTAATTTCATATTGACTTCCACATTTTCTAATGGAAGTTTAGTCGAGAAGCAGTAGTCCGGTGCTGGGACCGATGACGTCATGGAGAGATACTCATCCCAGTCGAAGTTCCCCTCCTTCCATATGTTGGGTGGTTTGACGGGGAACTTGTGTCGGTCGGCCCAGCCTATGGGGTAGATGTAGGGGTGGCTCGAGTCGCAGAGCCACCCCATCTTGGACTCTTCATAGTCTTCTTGGTGGTCGTCCACCGTCACCAGGAAGTGGAAGTTGTTGAATACCTGTAAATATAAGAAATTTTGCGTGCTAAATGTAAAATGTCTATATTCTATTAGCATTATTTAAGATCTGTACTAAACCTAGTTTTCAGACAATAAATTCATTTATTCATTCAAACTTTCAAATAATTATTGAATAGTATTATTTTTTATTATAATAAGCCATTAGATAAGTGTCCACATAGTTGTAAACTGTTTGTGTGACATTTGTAGCTTCCAGTTGTTTGTCATAGTAGTACAGTCACGGTCGTTATGGTATGTCAGAGCCCCCTAGAGTGGTTTAAAAACTCTCGACTTTATTTAATTTACCTTAGCGACGGTGGCAGGGCGGATGCACTTCATGTCGTGCGGGTCCAGGGTCTCCAGCTTCATGCCGGTCACAAAGCTGTGCGCTTCTAGGTTCTGGGTCGGCTGTGAACAGAAAACACTAGGTTAACTATCCTATGGATTCAATTTATGAAACCAGATTTAATGTTTTATTAATTTTCTAACGTATTGGAATTCAATCTATACTATATAATATTATAAAGCTGAAGAGTTTGTTTGTTTGTTTGAACGCGCTAATCTCAGGAACTACTGGTGCGAATTGAAAAATTCTTTTTGTGTTGAATAGACCATTTATTGAGGAAGGCTTTAGGCTATATAACATCACGCTGCAACTAATAGGAGCGAAGAAACAATGAAAAATGTGGAAAAAACGGGGAAAATTATTCATCTTTGAGGACTTCCGTTGCGTGCGCTGCGAAAACGGTTCAAAATTCAAAGAATGAATGCCCAAAATAACTATTCCACGCGGGCGAAGTCGCAGGCACAGCTAGTTGATCTATAATGGGATAGATAATCACCTATCTATAAATATAACAAAGCAAATGATTTTAATAGAAAAAATACCAATTTATAATATGTAATTGAAGTGTGTTTATTGGACTGCTTGTACCACTTTCACGCCACAACAGAGCGACGTACCATGGTGAATTTTGGAATCGTGGTAGTGTAGTCTTGTGAATGACACAGGGTACGTATTATCCCAAACCAACGCGAGCTAAGCCGCGAACATATTTTTATGTGTAAAAAAGCCAAAAGATGTAGGTACTTAACTAAAATCTACAGCCTCTCTCTTGAGTCGTATTTCCTCATGACTGAGGGTCGTGACTCCCCTGCAGAATTATTTTTTTACAGACACATTGTTTTTTTATTATTTTATCCCAAAGCAAAGCGAGCTAAGCCGCGAACATATTTTTAAGTGTAAAAAGCCAAAAGATGTAACTAAAATGTACCTACAGCCTAAGTCTAGGAAAATACCTGAAACAAGTCAGCGGGCGTGGGCTCAATGATTGACTCCTCGTTGCTGAGTCGGAGCTGCGTGCTCAGTTTGTTCTTGCAGGAGAACCTGTTCACCTTGCCCGGGTACTTCAGCTGCCACGGCGAGCCCTGCAAGAGGATGTAGCATTTTAGTAGAGAGGCCTTTGCTCAGCAGCAGGGCAAGCACGGCATGAGGACTAAAAATCTTTCCACCGTTTTATCCACCTGTCAGTCACAATACACCAAGTGGATAAAAATGGTGAAAAGACTATTACGCTGAGGGCAAGCACGGCACGAGGACTCGTGCCGTGCTTGCCCTCAGTGGGCGATAACAGGCTGATGATGATGATAGTAAAGAGGAAATAATCATTTATTCACTTATTGATAAGAGTAATATACAACATGTTTAGAACAAATTTATTTACCTTACCTATTAACTTAATATAGAGCATGTTTGCACTTAGGTATATAACTTGTGTTTTAGCTAGTGATATATATTTAAATGTATATTAGAATAAGCGGGAGTAGATTTCGAGCGAGAAAACTATACATTATACAGACAGATTCTAGGTGTAGAACTCAGTCTTGACTTCATAGTCACCTACTTATAAAAATATATTAAAAAGAATTAGTGACTAAAGTACTGCTTGCATGATATATGTATACCTGTGAGCTCTGCACAACATTTGTGTCATTGAAACCATGGTATATTTAATGGCGAGTATAATAACAAAATGTAGATGTAGCTAAAAGATGTACAGATAGTTAATAGTAACATGTTATGTAGAGAAAAATAAATAAGTACTGTGGAGTTATAAAATTGCTTGCAAAGTGAGTAACGTACTGTATGAAGACATGACATGAACATGATAGTGTGTATATAAATAAATAAATAACAAATAAATAAATATTCCGGGGCATTGTACACATCGCCATCTAGCCCCACACTAAGCAAACGCTTGTGTCGTGGGTACTAGACAACGGATATAATACTAATATCCGTTATACTTTCATTTGTACATACATACTTATACTTATTATACATACAAACGACCAGACTCTACACAAGTAATTATAAATTTTAAAATGCATAAATACTTGTTTCACACGGGAATCAAACCCGCAACCCCTAGATTAGAAGGCAGAGTCACTATAATATATACTAAGCTAACAGGCCAGTCTATACTATATGTACTTCGATCAACAATACTGATCAAAGTATATGTATGTATAACTACTGATGACATGTTTAAATGTTTATTTGTACAACCTATTTTATATTAGGTATACATCAAACATGACTAATTATGTTATGTATAACATAATGAATTATTTTGGAATCGTTGTTATATCCACCATTATAAAGGATAAGTTTGAAAACTCTCGACATCAGAGTTGGCCACTCTCATTCGATAAGAAGAAGAAGAAGGATAAGTTAGGAATTTGTAATCATTGCTTTAATTTTATCAAAATTTAATATAAAGTGAACTAGGTATGGCTTTCAAGACCTACCAGAATGAAAAAGAATAATTATTTTTAACAAGTGATCTTTGAAGCGAGGGAACTGTAACATTAGATTAGTTTTGATCAAGTGGTAAGCCCATCCATCTTTAGAAAAAGTTAGTTTAGTTTCTGTTATAATAATGGTTATTTAGCAGAACCTTGAACTGACCTTATTAGTGACAAAGCCAAAGCTGCTGAGACGTGGATTGGAGAAGAATATCCAGATCTTTTCTAAATCGTCATCAGCGCCGTCGTAGCGCAGCAGCAGGCGACCTCCTACGTTCTCTGATACCTGTGAAGAAAAATATGTATGTACAAATTTCACCTACACTTTTATAACAAGGCAGGTACATTAAGTACTACATTAATTTGAAATTGAAACAATTGATGATGATTAATAATTAATAATTAGTTAAATGATTAATTTAAAAACACCTACAAATATAACTATCACATTCGGGGCTAACTTTTACAAATTTATTCAAAACACATATTTTATGAAATTCTAAAAATAAAATCAATAAAGGCTGGATTATTCTTTATTTATTTATTTATTAATTCTGATGCAAATTTTATTTAAGCACTTTTTTTATAACAAGGCATAAACTGCCTTTTACATTATATTAGGGCTCTTCAATAAAAACTAGAACATTATTATATAACAGATTGTAATGTTATTACTATTTATTATAACTTACTGTAGCAATCCAATATTTATAAGGATCCAGTATATTCTGCACCTCCACCTTCATGCCAACTTTGATTCTATCTATTGGCGACAGGCCTTTATTATTCAGAGCCTCAATAGAGACTGACTGGCCATCCAAGAGGGCACTCTTCATGATTTCTATGATTGTATCTCCATACTTCTCATTGACTTCATCTGGTGGTTCAATCAGCTCATCATACTTTCCACACCAGCCCAGTGGATGGACTTTAGTGGTGGATATGTCACACCAGAAGTCAGTGTCTGCTCCGATGAACTTGATCCTGAGGAGGTGGCCGCAGACCATGGTGATCTCAGCGATCCAGTACACGTCGGGGTTGTTCTTGTGAGCCACCTCCAGCAGCATGCCCTGCTTGATGCCATTGTTGAGGCTGGCTTCCACCTGCACAACATAAGGATAGATAGATAGATATCATTTATTAACATAGAGAATTACAACAAACTTATTACAATTATAATTAGGGTTGGCATCAATCAATTTAAGTTAAAACATTCTTATTATTATTATCTTATTACTAAATAATTAAAATTACATTGAAATAAAATTACTGGTTTTAGCTGATAGATATGGTTGGTATATAAAGTTATTGATGTATTAGGTTTAAGTTTATCTATTTTGTTAATAAACTTTTTTTTTATCTTTTATCTTTGTTTTGTTAATCCACAGAGAAACTTAAGAAACAAATTGAAATAGATTTTTCTAACTATAACAACATAAACAATAAATTTTATAAATGAAATTAAATGGAAATGTATATTTTACAAGAACTAAAAAAAAATTAAACACATTTAACCTTCAAGGATTAAAATACTATAGTTATATGTATATGTATAATACCTAATAATGTATGAACAAATATAAATTAGTTTAGCTTATGATGCCTGACAGGGAAAACTCTTTTGATGATAAAATGATGTACATGTTTCAACAGTTTCAGTACAATAAATTTTATTCTGTTCTAATTCCATGGTGATAATATTTTTTTTAAATTACCGTCATAACACAAGCCAGTCTTGTATGAAGGCACAAGTAAAATTATATGCTAGAATAATATAATACACAAACAATAGGTACAATGTGCATACTCAAATTTTACTATAACATGTACTTGCCTAGCTATGGGAATGGAAAGTTTCTCAACAACATAATATCTTCGGATTCATATCAACATTAAATAAATATGCATTAAATATGCTTATATTATATAATGTACTAAGTACTAACTGTTAAAAATATACTAATGAGTCTTGTTCTATATCTGAGCAATTTTTTACAAGCTGGCCTCATTTTTACATCTCCTGTGTATATCATTATTATGTATGTGTGCTATCACATATACAAAATATCTTACAATTGTTTATTTAATTAAATGATCATGTTTCAAAACAGTGTTATATTGAGTTTTTGTAGTTCTAATTTTGCTTAAACCTATTAAGCATAATTCTCTTATTAACATAATATGTTTTATTAAGTATCTCAAGCCAGTAAACATTAGTCATTTGTTGATAATATAACTACTTACAAATAAGTACATAACAAATCTTTGGATTGTGTGTGGGAGTGTATGCTGAACCTCCCAAGTACCTATTAAATTATAAATATAGGTCATGTACAAGTGGCATGACCTAGAAATACTGATGACCCTGTTGTAACAAACTTTGCAACAAGGTTAATATATTTTAATTACCTATTTCAATCATTTCAATTTTATTTGGATAACTACTTACTTAATTACATTTGCAGTTATTTATTAATAAAAATATATGAAGTTTAAAAATGTTAACTGAGAGATAATATGATGCTAAATCTTATTTTCTGTAAGAATTCATTTGTTTTTCATTAAGTATCATAGCAAGTATTATTTACTTTATAGAGGTCGTCATTTTGATCTTTTCAGTGCCATTGATCTCAGAATTATTGCAACAATACAAGACAATGCAATATTACCACATATACCTACTCAAGTGACCTTTTCCATATGGTCACCATTATTTTTAAGAAACTGTGTAAAACTGTTTGAAAAGATATCCTTGAAATTATTCTCACGTATGTTATGCCAAAAGTGGCGTAAAAAGTATACTGTAATTAAATGACTGCGATATGAGGATAAAAATAGAAATAAAAACAATATCCTCACTTGCTGAGGTGTCTATATTTTTCCTAACTTTGGTCTAATACATATATAAAAATAATCTCCATTAATTATAATTGGCGAATTGCTTTAGTAACTGCTTCATTAATATCTAATTAATAAAAATAAGCGATAACTAAAACAATATTATACAACGCGACGGATTTAAAATCTTGTAACTTACATGTAAAAATAATTCTTCGGGCACTGCAACACCTTTAATTATTTCTAAATAATTGTTCCAATCGAAATCAGCCATAATTACAACGTTGCACGAGGTGGAAAATCATTTAATTTGTATTAAAATAGGAAACAAGTTAATCGAACGGCCGAACTTTACAAATTTCAGAAATCGCTTTTCATACTATTCAACATCTATTCAATTTATCTCAACTAGTTTTATCTCTTTCTAACTTGCGTGTACTTAAATATATCTATCTCATCTTGGCATACATTTCTTAAAACGTAAATAGAGTAACTCGGTTTGAGCTTAAAACAAGCTTATATTTTTAAGATCTCATTTTTTATTTTGTCAGAGGATTTTATTATATTTTTATACAAGGGTAAAATCGTGCAGATATAAGTTAAATCATTGTAAAATTGTAAATGGATATTTTAATTTTTCATACAAATATAATTTTTCACAAAACAGTCCTTATTATAATTATAGCTTTTTAAGCTAATCGAAACGTTACTTTTTAATGTCATAAATGTCAACGTCAATCACGAAATTTTGACGTCTATGCTATAGGGATGTTCTCTCTCTTTAATCGATTTTCTGTTTAGGGAATCGATATCCTACTTCGTGCCATTATTTTCTACTTCTTCTTTATCTTATTCTAAGTTTAATCTCTTTTTAATGCATGCACGTTAATATAAGACATAGTAAATAGTAATATCATAATATAATGTGTTACTTCAGGGTATGATTTTCCTCCCTATCAAATTTCATCCTAATCTGCTCAGCCGTTTGAGCATGAAGAGGTAAAAAAATTCACATTCACACACACACACTCACTTTCACCTAATACCTATAATGTTAGTGTGGCAATGAATAATAATAGTATGAATACTATTATTACTACATTCATGGAATTCCATGAATGTCAAATGTTCTGAAATATTTATTTACTAGTTATTATAACCTGATTGATTGAAAAAAAAATGAGAAATATACGCTTACATTTGTAAATTGTAAGTAATTTCATACCGATAAATATGACATATACGGCTAATATTGGGTATGTGAGAAAAGTACAATCCAGGGGTCTTCAAATCTAATGTTAATAGTAATAGGTAGCTATCTTCTAGGTAAGCGTGTTACACCCTTGGCTGCAGCAATGCTTAACATCACTGAAGGAAAACGTAAACCTATCCCACGTAAAAAAAAAGTATGAGAGAGCATGTCAGCGACGCTCTAATTACATTTTTTTTCTGACAACATACGTGGTCGTATTAAATGTGGTCGCCGTAACCGAAAAATGGCTTGCAGGAATATTATGATTATCACCGATAACTATGTTTTTCATCTTATATACTAGAAGTGCCCCGCGGTGTTACTTGCGTTGATACGGGATACATAAATTTACTAACGTGTTTATCCAGGGTCTAATCTACTTCAGTACCAAATTTCATTCAAATCCGTTCAGCCGTTTGAATGTAAAGAATTGACAAACATAAACGAACAATGGGGGGAAACATTGTGTATCAATCGATTGCATAAATAGTGTTACTTTTTTTTCTGCTATCGAGTTCACTCATATCACGCATGTGATTTAGCCCATCCCTTTAGTTTTCTGTCTGTCGCTGACCGAGTAGACGTCATCCGCGATTTTGTTGTTATCGTGATTTCTGAAAATAACAATAGATTTTCCAGATGGTGTCGAATTTTCGTCGCGAAACTGTATACCAATAAGTTTTACGTGAAGTGTGCGTTCGTGCTCTTGGTGGGAATCGCATTATGTGCATACTTTCTCTTTTATCGCCCGAGTGACCGTGTTGCGACATCGAAAATGAATCGTAAAACAAACGAAATATTATCGTTCTCCATGGCTGCGAACAGTGCGAACACATCCAACGGAACGGACGATGAAGGCTGCATGCTGATAAACCCCTCGCAGAATGTGATCATAACCGGAGCTTACAACGGTATCCCACAAACGCTGATTTTGAACTTGATAGCATGGACGTTTCTGATCCTATTGTTCTCCGTGCTGAGGCGGACGGCATGGAATTACGGACGCATGGCGCTCGTGCAGCGCTCCAAGAGCCGGTGGACCAACCTGTTCTACCGCGGCGGCGACGGAGATTCGCTGGTGGAGCGACGTCGCAGCAACGACGAGTCCCTCAACATTGATGAGGGCTTCTTCACGTGGCTGCCGGCCGTGTTCCGCGTAACGCGCGAGCAGGTGCTGGCCAAGTGCGGGCCCGACGCCGTGCACTACCTGTCCTTCCAGCGCCACGCCATCACGCTGATGTTCATCGTCACGCTGGTCTCCATTGGCATGATCCTGCCCATCAACTTCCAGGGTACCAACCTGCAGGTGGACGCCAGTACCTTCAGTAGAACCACCCTGTCCAACCTGACAGGGCGCTCTTTGTGGCTCTGGGTGCATACTATCATCAGCATAGCATTCCTACCAGTGTCAGTGCTAATAATGAGAAGGTGCACTGGCCGGAAACCTGTACCAAAATCCATGACAGGAACCATTATGATTACCAACATATCAAAGGCAGACAGAAATGAGTCCACTATAAGGGCCTACTTTGCTCACAACTTCCCACACATCCAGATAGTAGATCTCCGCCTCGCATACAACATCAACAAACTGCAGAGTGTGCAGGAGCAGAGGGAGATGGTGACTGAGGCCCTCATCTACACTAATACTTATTTCAGAAAAACTGGCAAGCGAATTACTGTAAAGCCTACATGGTGTGGCCCGGAAGTAGATGCTCTAGACTTCTACACTGCCGAAGAAAAAAGACTGAAAGATGAAGCTAAGAGATGTAGAGCCATAGTGTTGAATGATCCTCTCGGTGTTGCATTCCTCACTCTGCCTTCATACCAGCTAGCGGAGCATGTAATAAACCACTTCAGTCTGCACCGAGGCTGGGTGCTGTCTCACGCTACAAACCCATCAGACATCATTTGGGAGAATTTAAGTGTTCAGCCTGGTGTATGGTATGTAAAGGCCATTGTTGTTAACTTCTGTCTGTTCATTGTTCTGTTTTTCCTTACTACTCCAACTTATGTGGTGAACATTTTTAATACCGTGGTAGCAAAACCTGATACATTCAGCAACAAATTGAGTGCTGTTATATTTGAATTTCTGCCAACCCTTTTGCTCTGGACTATGGCTGCTGTCATGCCAGCAATTGTTTCTTTCTCAGACAAATTTCTCTCCCACTGGACCAAATCTCAGCAAAACTACTCAATCATGACTAAAACTGTATCATTCCTGCTGCTCATGACCCTCATTCTGCCCTCCCTGGGTCTGGCGAGTGCTGAAGCATTCCTCAGGTGGACATTCCATCATGAAAATGACACAATGCGCTGGGATTGTGTGTTTTTGCCTGACAAGGGAGCATTCTTTGTTAACTATGTCATAACCTCTGGCTTTATCGGTACTGCACTAGAGCTGATTCGCTTCCCTGAGCTGTTCCTGTATGTGTGGTACCTGGTCCAATCCAAGTCGAAGGCGGAAAAGAGCTATGTGAAAAAGGCCATCCTGTACGAGTTTCCATTTGGCGTGCATTACGCATGGAGCCTGGCCATCTTCTCCATCACGATGGTGTACAGCCTCGCGTGCCCGCTCATTGCGCCCTTCGGGCTGCTGTACATGATGCTGAAGCACGTGGGTGACAAGCACAACCTGTACTTCGCGTACGGGCCGTGTGACATGTCGGGCGTGGGCGGCGGCCGCATCCACGCCACGGCCGTGCGCCTCGTGCGCGTGTCCGTGCTGTTGTTGCTCGTCAACATGGCGGCGTGGGCGGGGCTGCGAGCCGGCTTTGAGGCGCGCACTATCATCCTTATCATGGCGTCCATCGTTGCTTTCGGCACGCTAGTGCTGCTGAGTCCGTTCCCCAGCTGCACGCCGCCCGCGCCGCTGCAGGCCGAGTCTGCCGTGCGCTTCACAGAGTACGTAGCGCCCGTGCTAGCCAAGCCGCTGGACTCGCCCGCGTCTCCGCCCGCCACGCCCGACTACGGCGCCTCCTCGCCCGTCACGCAACACTCGTACGACTACAGCCCCGACCCCATCAACATATAAGCGCTCCGCCCCTTGCCAGCCTGTTATCTAGGTGTACAGACGTGAACCCTTTCTCCGTGACGTCGTGAAGCGACGCGATAACTGCGAGAGATAAACCAGAAATTGACGGATAATGGGTTTGTCCGCGCGCGATATCAGCAGGATTTAGAAGTTTTTTAGCGATATAGTGTAAATAAGTAACGCAATAATAATATTTACGATAATACGCTAGTTCATTAACTGTTTTAATTGATCGCTAATAAGTAATTATGCTGAGCTCTTATGTTCAGTGGGCGATTGCTATTACAACCATATAAAACAGCTTCCAAATTTACGTTTATATGGATGTAAGCACTCAAGCAGGGACGACGAACAGAGCCTGTCCATGGGGCAGTCAGAATGCTAGATCGATGACATTGTCGTATACATGAGATACGCCGGGCTCGCCAGACACATGGCCTTTTACGTCCCATCGTTATATTTTAGTAATTCGTGCCACCATCAAGTTTGGATCTTGTGCGCTATATCTGAAAACGCTTGTCTCTCTAGAACTGCATTTCGCGTTTAACTAAGTATTTTCTTGATACGTTATCACTAACTTTAAAGGGCAGCTTTTTTAAAAACGCTTCCTATGACCTGAATACCAAACATTTTGTAGCATCTAGGGACAATTCTATAATTGTTTCGGAAGTCTTCAGCAAGTGCCTTTACACACATTCACCAGTTACTTTTCGTTGTTGTACTTTGTTTTCGAAAAATATTATATTTATGTATTGTTAGTAGCTATATTAATTTACATAGCAGCAGCTAGGTATTATTATACGAGATTGTATAACATTAGGTAAAATTAATGTAAGGTCTATCTTGCGTATGGAAACTATTATTGTATGCATGCATCAGTGGAACAGTACTGGGCATAAGATATCAAGCATTATTTTGTGATTGTTTTATGGCTGTCTATTTGTTTGCCTACTTACTTTTAGTAAATAATACGGACGTTAATTATACATGAACAGACTCTGTTGTATATAATGTGATATTTCGTAATGTATTTATTTTAGGAGAGTCATCAGCTATTGAATAAATTTTCTATACATATTTCGGTGTTTATTTTGTAGTTACTCCTTAGATCGTTTAGTTAGTGGAGGCAAAGTCTTCCAAAATGTCTAAAAGGAGCGTAAACTCTTTAATTGGCACGGCTATGTAAACAACACCTCGTAAGTACACCAGAAGGCCATTGTTGCTATATATTACATGCTTGTGTGCGACCTACACACACACACACACACACATGTAGTCATATCTAATAGGTGCGACATCATGCCCGTGTATGTTCTGACAACGTTATATCATACATTAAACATTAGGATGTTAATCAATTTTATGGGATATTCCACGAGTCTGTATCGACACGACGACTTTATTTACAGGATCCATATTGGAGAGAAGCCATAACATAGTGTAATGACGTAGCCACCTGTTTTCATAAACCTTTTTATTGGATTTCCATTAGCCTCGTGTACTTTAATGTTTATTAATTTATCGCCAGTTCGTGTTTGTGCGATAGCTATAAGCTATATCCGTCCTAATCAAGATATCAAGTTCAAAGAAATTCACACCTCATTTTACTTACATTAAAAACTGAATGTCTTTGTGTGAAGGGTATTAGTTAAATCAAAACCTGGTTTTTAAAATGAAATAGTTAAATTAAAAAAATATAGTGGTCCCTGTTTTGTGACAACGATTGAGGAGGACCTATGAGGAGCTCACCGGACGCGAAATTGGTTGGACCTGCAGATAGTATGTTGTTAAGTATCGATAGCCTTCTAATAAGTATAAAATGACGATACGGAAAGTGGCTTAATATATTCAATTTGAAAAGACCAATGAATATAAAATAACATTCTAGTTGTTAGACAGAAAATAATGCTAAACTGGTATATTTTTTTGTTTGTCTTAATTAAAGTAAGTTATTTATGCAAACTAGACTAGTTTTAACCAGTTACCCGATATACCAGTTTCCACTAAGCTACGTGTCTTACACTTTAGCACACTTTTCATGCTTCAGAAGCTATATGCGTCGAACATTACATAGTCAGTGAATGAATGCTGCGATTCCAGATAGTTCTGTTGCAATCAGGCCGACTTTTGTGAGTCATTTGAAATTAATATTCTAACACACATGTACCTACTAGGTCGATAAGTATGTATATTCTTATTCGTAATGTTAATACATGTACCTACCTACTTAGCTTGATAAGTATGTCTATATGTACTTAGATGTAGGTATGTTAATATTCAAGTGCATTAGAGTCGTATAGGATGAGATCGTGATTTGGTGACGTCATGTATCAAATTGCGTGTTTATCCATAAAATATCTTAGCAGTGAAATGACTTATGACTATGAGTCACGACTCACGGTATTAGAAAACAGAATTTTGTAAACAGCATGCACAAACATTTTCATGTAAACGCAATGATATTATATGTAAAGCTCACTGTGTAAACGTTGCCAAGATCGTAGCTAACTTTTCAAAGATTCAAATATATATTTATTGACCTTATAACATTGCGCTATAATAGGTACATTATATATTACAATAATAATTTATACAACTTAAATACTAATTGTTAATGTCAATAACTTTTTGACCATGCATCACAAAATTATTACATCTTATGAAGAGCCAAGCTTTGAACGCTAGATGCTCTAAGATCACAACCTCTACACGTCATATATATGTAAGCACTAGTAAAAGGTCATACATATTACATAGGTACATATACATTACTTATTTGCCTATTAACTATAAGTGCCCTCGAATTAATATTGTTTAGCTCTCTACAGGCATCTAGTCAAACACCAGAGGCTACTAATTAGTCAAGGTTTAATTAAAACGTTATCACGCTTATGGCACGAGCTCAGGTATGACAGAATGCAACGCAGCTGTCTCTAGGTACTTACATAGGTCTGTTGCACCTTTAGATCCATACTGATCGATCGAAACAAAGGGCTGTCATACTCATCATACGAGTAGTATAGTTCTAGACTTGCATCCTATAGAGAAACTAGGACGTGGCTAGTTACATTGTATGATAAGGCTGTCAAATACCTGCTGATTGTAAAGTAAAATTTTATTGTTTAACATGAATAATATGTACATAAATAACAAATGCTCTGCGTTCTGCTGTAGTTAAAAAACCGTGTTGCAGAATATTTAACCTAAATGGACTTGATTATTCTGGTGGACTCATTTAAATTTCCTGGACATCTGTGTGAAAAAAATGCGGCTTGTTATCTATTTTCGTCTTTCCGCTTTGGTAAGTAAAATACATAAAGGTAGTAAAATGAGTTATACTTATCAATAAAATAATAAACATTATATCTGCTAATCTGTAAAAACTGGTGATACCGTCGGCTTCGTAAATGAAAATTGTTCTTGTTAATTTGTTAACTTAGGACATAGATACTAGGTTTCTTTTTCTGAACTCATCACTTTAACCCTTAGCCAGGCTGAAGACGAAATTAGTGGTAATTAGGCTTGGCTCATGTCTATAAAACTACTGAACCTAATTTCAAGAAACTTACTCTGTTCCTAAGTTAAAATATACCAAATACAAAGAAAAGACCATTAGTTTCGTAGAAAATCGTGGACAAACGTCTACACTCATGAATATATGTTCAAAAAGCCTGAGTAGTCATTATACTATTCCATAACCTCCTTTTAAATAAGTCTGTTAGAAAAAACTTTTACTTAAGGTTCGTTGCACATTATTCATCAGCAGTCTATTGTCCAATACAGAATAGAGCAACAGATTTAGCCCACTGTAAGTAAGTCGACAGTTTTGCCACGGCCGCGTCTAATCAGCTGGCGAGCATTCACCTGGCGCTGCGTCATCAGACAATACCTACCTGACAGTAGGTAGTGAACCTTCAGACGTGTCATTTCTAAATTATCTGTCAGCAAAGGCTTGGCCGTGATACTCAATACTTTGTCCTGTTACTGTTAGTTAGGTCAGGATAAGGAATTAAAAAAACTCGGCCCGTTTGGGAAATTAATATGGGAATTGATTATGAAAGATATACCTAGTAAGTACTACCTACTTAATTGAAAATATTTCGCCGATAAGGTACCTGTCGCCCCGCTTAAAAGATTTGTCATAAATTGATAAGATAAGATAAAATTGATTAGGGTTCAGCATTTTTTTTTTTTTCATAATATCGAATAATGAAACTAGCTAGACGCGCGCCTCATACACAATATACCTACACTGCATTATGCATCTTGGTAAGCATACTCACATTACCCACTTCTTAAATTTTAGAGAAGTTTTGTTTTTTAATGGTGGTGAGGGAAATGTATACCTACTATATAATCTAATTTGACTTACAAATGACTTCTCGCGTGATTATGTTAAAGATTACAGAATCTCAATGACCCTGAGACAACTTCAAATAGGAATGCAAACGGACATGTTTCTACGATCTGGAAATACATCGATTGAACCCAATCTAGTAATGAGGGGTGGCCTTGTTGCATACATTGTTTCTTTTTATTGAAATATTCAAGTAATTGAAAATGATTCATAATATGCCCAGCTTTCCTACTAAGTATTTTATGTCTATGTACATCTATATCCTACGTGAATTTACATAAGTAATTGCATTCACTGCGTGCGGTACTTAGTAGGAAAATATTAGAAATTCTACTGAATACCTACTACGCTGACCTCTTTTTTCCTTGAAGAAGAATGACTATGTTCGGATTCTACGAAATTACAAAACAAGACAAGAATCACTTCGGTCGCTACGTCAGAGAAGTAAATAAGAAAGACATAGAATCATAGTAATTAAAACTACTGCAGTATACCGCGATTAAAAATACAATACTTACCTAGGTACTAAACTTAGTACTGGCCTAATACTCTTCATACAAAGAAGCCACCTAAAAGAAGGTACTACCTACATTAATAATAACCACAACCCAATTATTCACAGTTGAAGTATTTAAAAGCCGTATCAGTATCATTTAGTAACGTAATATCGTATAACGTAACGTTTACGCTCTGTATGACAAAGATCCGGAAGTTTTGCTTGCGTTGCCGCGTGTGGACTAGTACGAGTTTGAAACCACAGTAGGAACCTACTTGTGTGGGTGCTATCGTGACTCACTGGTTGGATGGGGCATAGTATACTAATAGTGGCATCAAATATCTGTGGAGTGACGTTGAAGACTATAAAACCAACCGAGTGAGAGTTTGAAGATGCTCTAGAAGAAAATGTCCATTTGATAGGTACTTACTCGTAAGAACTAAGTAATTGTAATTATAAACAAAAAAAAAAACAATTAATCTTTATATATAAAAATGAATCGCAAAATGTGTTGGTAAGCGCATAACTCAACAATGCGTCAACCGATTTAACCAATTCTTTTTTTTTAAGATTTGTTGAAGTTCAAGGATGGTTTTTACGGCGAGAAAAATTCGAAAAAATACCGGAAATCTCTAAAAACCGCCCTTTTATTTTTCCCATACAAACGTTTTCTAACTAACTAAAGAGCAAAAGAGTCAACAGACAGGACGAAGTCTGTCGGGTCCGCTAGTACATTATAATAATATGTGAATATTTTACTTCCTAGCTTCTGAGATACATAAAACCCTGGTACTGTTTTAACCTTCGGGTGCGGAATAATAAGTAAGTAAAGTACTTAAGTAGGTTTTACCTTTTAATACATTTCAGTTACCTGATAAAGCATAGGCTTTTCATTTTTGCTATTTAGATAGGTAGGCCATTCCTAAACACTATCTACCTAATTGTATCACACCTTGTTTTGTTAACATATCTTTATGAAATATTAAAGAGCATGACGGCAAGTAAATTAGAATGGTTGTTAGGTAGGGTCGGGTCGGGAACAGTGACTCGGATTTTTTCAGATGTTGAAATTATGATGAAAAAGTTAAAGCTACGATCTGAAATTCACACAAAACATACTTTGGTTATTATTATTTCTCCCCGCATTATCACTTTTCTAATAAAAAAAATATAAAAGGAGTCAGATTAAGTTTTTTAAAAATTGGGAAATGATGCATTGTGTACCGGTACTGGTCTACAGTGACTCGACCCTGTAGTACACAGTGACTCTAATAGTAAACAGTGGCTCGGCCAATATATTATTCAATTAAAACTATGATTTATATTCAGTTAAATGTATTTATTTACGTCAGTCATATAGGTATACCTCCTGGCAGTCACTCATACAACTTATAATATAAAATCAATTAAGATCAACCTTAACACTTGAGATCCATTTTTTGATAGTATAATTTCTTTGTTTTTCAAGATCTACAATTTTAAAATTGTTTAATTTTTACTCCTATGCTAAGCAAGTAATATAATAGACGACGTAAAAGCATTTAGAAGGAAAAAAAATATTTAAAAAAAAAATTACAATAATTTGTACAATTCAAAAATCCAACAAACCCAAAAATATTAAGAATCTATAATGATGAGAAGCAAACATTTGAATTAGCTGGCTAATTGATGTTTAAATTAGTAATAATGATACGTTTATAAGCATTTTATAGTATCAATTTAGAGTAAATTGATACTATAAAATGCTTATTAATATATTTAGTTCAATCATTACATGCAAATCATAGGTATTATTATTTTTTAACAAGCCTACCTACCTTTCGGTTAAGAAGTTTGTTTCTCATTTTGTCAGGTACCTACCAAATGAGCTTACAGATTTGCAGCCATTAAAATACATAATATTTCCTTAAAAAAATTATTTATACTTATTTAATTGTACTTTCACCAAACAAAGTACACAGTGACTCATGAGTCACTGTGTACCTTTTAAATTTGAGTCACTGTACACGCCGTTGCTATTTTGAATTCACTGGCCCACAAATCTTACCTAGTTTGCCGAAAGGGAACTGAATCCATGCCACTTGATAGTGCATTAATGTCACCTTCCATCAATATAATGCCAATCAACCAAACATTATATTTGAATGAATAAACACTCATGTAATTTACCTTAGAAATATATTTTTTTGCCACAAAAACACGCAAATATTTGTTGCTCTTCTAATTTTTACGTGTTTGGGTGTCGAACGCTACCGATGAGAGAAGGGAGACAGATGATATTGCTGCTCTGTATAGGAAATATATGGGAATCGTGTTAGTTCCTGAAACCTGTTATTAATATGTCATCCATCCGACCCACGGAAGCTCCCAAATAAAATACCACTTTCTACAACATATAAAATTTGTTTTTGTACATCCCATGTAGATTGGTTGAAGTCTAGTTTGCATAATAATAATTTCAGGCGTTAATTCTACATTGACAAGTAATACCTACCAAACAATAAAATAAATGAACAGGCGCTATTTACATAATTTTACACATACGCTATGACTATAACAGTTCATAGCGTTTATTTATTTTTGTCATATTATTTTGGTTCTGTAGCTTTTTTTAGAGTTCAGTGACCTTACCTATTTGTTTTATCACAGAGTTGACCGCTAACGACCACCCGTGCCTAACACCTATTCATAGTTCATTTAATTAGCAATTAATGGTAGTTAGTGTTGCTCTTGATGATGTGATTTTGAACTGGACAGTAAGACCCACTTAAACATTGACAAATCATAACATTAAGCTTTAGCCAAATAAAATACAGTATAATTTTATAAAGAATTTTTGTATTGTTCATAAATTACTATTAACAAAGATGGACTTATGAAAAACGAGAATTCATTCGCTGACAATGATTTATACTACATTATATAACTTTTTCCTATCAATTATTTCTTAAAATTTTCCCAGATAATCTATAACTATTGTCTTTCATTCATATTGTAACAAAAATAAAAATTGAACATAGCATAAATCACTATCAGCGTTAGACTAACTAACCTAGCTATTTATCTAATGGGACTTCTTGGGTTTGGCGAGTTTTTCATATTTGCTCTTGGAAGAGAACCAGAGTCCGAAGGGGATGGCGAGGGAGGGCAGGGTCATGACTGCGAAGGCGGCCCAGTCCAGGATGTGGGAGGAGAACTTGCGGTCGTAGTCCTTGAACGCTACGATGGCACCCTCACCCGGGGACGAGCTGTATGCAAACTGCACCTGCAATTCCAATAAATAATAGTTATGTAACTGCATTCCAATACAGGATTTAGGTAATTATTTATGAATGTAAACTATTAATGAATGTACTGACTATATTAAAATGTGTTTCATTATTTCTATATTTCATGTTATGAATGCCAAAAACTTATTTAAGTGTACTCGTATTTATAAGTTATAGTAACTGCAGCAATTAATAAGTCTTACAACATTAAAACAGTAGTGTGTTCCATAAATTAGGAAAATTATCCCTTCAGATGGTAACAGCAATCAAAGACATCTAAACTAATATATACTTAATCATAATCAACAACAGTGGAAAAAAAAACCATAGAAGTTCCAAGGGCTACCTATGGTTGGTGTTTAATTTGGATACTTAAAGTGAAATCTTTTGAATTTATATAATATCAAGAACTAAAAATTTATTATTCTGAAGTAATGGTAAGTAGAATATGTAAAACAATGTATGAAGTAAATATCATAAAAACAAATATGTTTGTTTCTATTAGATAGGTAGGTCAATGTCCTTTGAGGCAAGTGAATATTTCTCAATGAGTCTCCAGAGTAGGATAAAAGGCAATGCTTCTTGAAATTGATAAGACTATTTCATCTCATATCAATGACTTGATAGTGTGGAAAATTAAGTAGATTTGTTTTTCATTGACATTATAAGGAACTTCTCTTATTGATAATGATAAAATGTAAATTTTATGGAAAAATATATATATTTTGAATGGTTATGGTCTATGGTCCATCAATGAGAGTCACTTCAAAACACCATGAAAAATTCTAGCCTGTCACTCAGGTAGGTAATCACTACAGCATAACAAAACAGTGTGTAAAAATTAACTATGATATGATAATTGTAATTGTAGATATTACTGTCATATCTGGCTGGTAAATAATGTCTAGTCCAGCTTGTGCCACAATAAGATTTTTGTTTCCAGTAATATGGCAGAGATAACAGAATCATTATGAGTGTGTTTGTGTACAAAACTGTGCTCACCTCAGTGGCTTCTTCGCTGGGCCTGTACTGGACCTCAGCAGATGTGAAGTTGAAGTAGCCGTATCTGTTGGATCGCACGGTGACGACGTGTGTCGCGTTGGTCTGAGGCGCGATACGGTCGATCTCGGCAGACAGCTGGCCGCCCGCCACCGCGAACACCTCCGGGTGGAAGCCGTTGTCTACGAGCTTCACGTCAACAGCGGGCGCAGTTCCCACGTTGTACAGAGTGTATTTGATCAAGATGTCCATGTTCTCTACTAGGTATTTGTTCAGCACTTGTTTCGAAACCAAAAGCCGAGCGATTGCCGGCTCGTCGTCCGCAGACACCGCAGCGGCGAGGATGAGGATTACGGACAATAGTTTCGCAGCCATTCTGTCTGAAATCCCGAAAATATTGAAATGAGAAATAGGCTATGGAAGTGAAAGCTTTTTGATACAGTTATCTGAATGAAATTCATGGTATTATACTAAGATATCAATGAGGAATTATAGTAACGATTTGATTAAACTTATAGCAAGATTATCTTACCTTTTCGAATGAATATTTTCAGTAAATAAAGTTTTAGTCTCACGGACAATCCAGCGAAAGTCCTAACTCGAATTTGACAAGTCGATGTACGTGGCTGACGTTTCACTCCACGCAAACGTCGATGTTGCCTATAAAAATAATTAAAAGCTGCGTTCACAAATTAAACCTTTGTTTTTGTTGGGCATTTATTGCCGAGCATTCGGTAGGCTTGCTCGATATCCAATCTATACTAATATTATAAAGCTGAAGAGTTTGTATGTTTGTTTGTTTGTTTGAACGCGCTAATCTCAGGAACTACTGGTGCGAATTGAAAAATTCTTTTTGTGTTGAATAGACCATTTATCGAGGAAGGCTTTAGGCTATATAACATCACGCTGCAACTAATAGGAGCGAAGAAACAATAGAAAATGAAGAATAAACGGGGAAAATCATTCAGCTTTGAGAGCTTCCGTTGCGTGCGCTGCGAAAACGGTTCAAGATATCAAAAAAAAATGTATGAAAGAAATATACCTTGAAATTATCTATCTAAAAAATATATGTCTATCTTTTAAGATTAACTCAATAGAACCGTTTTTGGTAATAACTGTTCCACGCGGATGAAGTCGCTGGCACAGCTAGTATAGAATAATATGCAATCGGAATAACCTGTCAAGTCAACCTGGAAACTCTTGGATGGTTTGAAAGCTTTCGCCAACATGTTGAAAATAAAAAGTTCGGCACATACAACTGAACAAAGTTTCAGGTAGGTCACTGATGTCTGAAGCCGGCGGCTTGATAAAGTCTCTACACAAGACACTCCCATTCGATAAGAAGAAGAGTGAACAAAGTAAGTTTGAGAAGATGTTTCAGTATCATTAATTGCGGGTATGGCTCGAATCTGCCAGCCTTCCATCGCATTGCGTCACTAGAACTATAGACCATGGACCCCGTTAAACTCGTAAATATGGCAAATCATCGCTTATCTAAATTATTCGATTATTTCCTGTTTATCCTGGAACAACTCTAAAAAATGAATACATACAACTGGGTATCAAATAAATGTAAATGTCAAATGTCAATTATGCGAATAATTCGTGTTTGTTTTTTGCCTGTTTTTTGCACAGAATATTCAGAAAAATGGGATTTCACAGAGAAATACTATAAAAATACTTCGAACAGTGGTAGCGCAGTAATTTAGTGACTTACTTTACTGTGAACTATGACAGAGAAAGAAGACGGTACCAAAAAACCGGCAAATGAAACATTAGATGACGAAGCTCTCGAAAAGTAAGTGATCCATATTTTCTATGTTCCTGTATGATCTATTGACCAAATATTTCTTTACATTAATATATTGTGTTGTTTACAGACTAGCCGTAGAGGAACTCATGCGGGAAGCAGTTCAGGGCGCTGCTAGAGCAGAAATAGTCGGGCCATCCGGTTGGGTCAAATCTAACGCAAATAAAGCCAACAAACGATTCCTGGTAAATACAATAAGAAATGCAGTAAGCTCCAACAAGTATCGATACTCGCGAGAACATCGCACATCAAGCAGGAGGTCGCCGAAGCGCGAGAGACGACCAGAACCCACCATCAAGAAGGAGAGAAGTAAAAGAAAATAAAAATGGCAACTTATGATGTAGAAGAGGTTTTAAAAGGTATTTTTAATGATGAAGATCCTACCTGGAAACCTTCAGATAAAATACCACTAATAATTAAAGAATTAGAATTATGTAAGGGTGAATTGAAAACTTTTTTAGTTAATAGTGATTATGATATACAAAATATTATAACTGAGAGTGAAGAGCTGTGCTCCGAGAGTAATTTATTAGTGGATCGCCTCAAGAATTGTAAGAAGGTAATAGAAGAGGAAACAATGGCCGAAATAGTAAAGTCTATAGAAAACTATGATACTTTGTCTAAGGAACTTCAATGTGTGTCTTTTGCCACCAGTTTGGTCGGTGATGTGATTCAATGTGGGAGGTATGTTAAAGAATTTGATGAGGGAAGGAAGCAACAGAGCTTCACAAGATCAGTGGAGGCAGTCTGTGATCTAGTACAATATTTAAAACTGCCTACTGATGGGTTTGACCACCTGGATATTGCAACTAAAACCACTGAGATAGCTCAGCTTATATTAGACAATTTGATCCAAGAACTGTATGCAGAATGGAGCAGGCTCCTACACTGGGAAATTAAACCTTCCAATAGAAAAACAGTAGTAAATATAACTATTAAGTTTGATGAGTCTCCTCTCTGCTGTGACAAGCTGAAAGGACTAGAAGTCAGTGACAACTTGTCAGGAAAGATCAGTGAGTTTGCAGATTTTCTCTTCAAAGATGTGATCAAGCCAGTCCTGCAGAATGAGTGTGGAGTTGTGGAAGAGACAGATGAAATGGTCTCAATTACTGTAGCACACAGACCAAATGCAAACATTAGACCATCTTATGATGATGTCATAGGTAACTTCAAGGTGCTATTCAAGTTCCTGAACAAGAAGCTGGATGTGAATTACAAAGGTACTACATCGGTCACTCCCATGACCATGCTGGGCAAGCAGACGAGAAGTGAATTTGCAAACATTTTGATGGAAGAATGTCTTATAGACACTATCCCAAACAATATATCAGATTTGCAAAACTATGGTCGCATTACAATGGAGATAGAAGAGTTTCAGCGTTTTCTTGTCGGTGTTAAATTCTTCCCTTCAGATGACAGTATATCTATACTAAAGTACATAGATGATATTGATGATCTATTTGCTGACAAAGCCAGCCGGCACCTACTGGAGCAAGCTAGAACAATAATGCTCAAAGACCTCAGTGATACTATGTCTATTGGTGTGGAGAATGTTCCCAAAGAGACCGGTTCAAGCACAAATGATAATGAAGCTTTAGATATATTGGATAGAACAATTCCAAAGAGCTTGTTCTACTTCCCGAGGTGTATGATTTCAAAGTCTGCTCAGGAGCTGCTGGACTTGGTGCACATGATGATGGAGCAGGCGGTGCAGTGCCCCGATGTGGTCTGCAAGAAGCTGTACACCACTACGAGGCTGGTGTTTGAACTGTATGATGCAGTGGTGCCTTATCATCATGAGAAGTATTTGCAGACCATTCCTCAGTATGTAGGTAAGTTGAAAAATATTTTTTTTGGGCATAAAGTACCTACCAGTTCTATACTTTCATTAATGACAGTCATGCATTAGATAAGCTTGTAAGTTACAAAGTTAATCAAAAATGGTACAATTGTAGCACCTGCATTATTATGCCAACAATTTCTCGCAAGTTGCTTTAAAACTTACTTTACATAACATTTAAGACTTGAAAGAGCTGGAAGCATACATTGATAAAATCCCTGTTTTCCATCTTCCAGCGCTGTTCCACAACAACTGCATGTTCCTGGCACACAACCTGCAGACCTTTGGTGACAAGTGGCTGTGCCTGATGGAGGGTCGGCCGGTGCAGTACCCCGTCAGCTTCATGGACCTCGTGCAGAAGCTCCGGGAGCTCGGCTACAAGCACCTCACCATGCACATGCAGCAGCAGAGGAAGCAGATACTTGATAACATTAGGTCTTCTGGTAAAGAATACTCAGAAAATAGAATAGAATATAACTTTAATGTACACCATAAAAACACAAAAATTACAAAACAGAAATAAACATACTTAAATTAAAATGTTGCACATTGGGCGGCCTTATCGCCTTAGGCGATTTCTTCCAGGCAACCTTTTGGATGGACATAACTTACAATTGTAAACAGGCGGTGTACAATATTCATATATCTTATTTATATTATTAAATTAATTGAAAGATACAATACACACTCAATCAAATAGGTTATTAACAATACACATACTCAATACAACTCAAAAATATTGTATGGTCAGCTGTCAGGTGAATTATGGTGAAGTGTAAACCTTATAGTATAAAACAATATATAATTTGATTGAAGAAAAATAAACAATGGCCACACATATGTACTCAATTGTATGTATTATCATAATTTTGTATTAGAAAATATAATGCAGCATTATATGCGTAAACCAGTCTAATAGTTTTTAGGGAGAAGATTAATTAATTTTAATTAGCAACGATTATAGGAAGAACTGGGCATATCCAATGTAACACATATTCTTAGAAGAAACCTATTGTTGATAAATAAAGATTTTATGGTTCTATGTTGTATGTTTCCAGACCTGAACTGCATAGTGGTGAAGGACGTGCTGGGAGACAACGCGGAGGCAGCCATCAGGCAGTGTCTGCGCCAGCTGCATGTGCTCCGGAATGTGTGGGTTTCGGTCTTCCCACCCAACGTGTATACCAGGTAAAATAATAAATAAATATTAGCTCGCTAGCCCCACACTAAGCTAATGCTTGTATCATGGGTACTAGATAACACATATAATACCTACATATATGTATACTTTTCTTTGGTAAACACATACTTATTACGTGCATTCACTATTAATACATATTGATATAACAAAATGAAATCTTGAACAATGAAAAAGATTAAAGACACAGGTTATCGAGAATTGTTCCTTTGTACTTGTAGTGCCCTACCTTGGTGTATGTGCATACTTCTTACGCGCATTTATTATTGACGCGTTTATTCAAGATTACTAAACTATCTTTGAAAAAAAAAAACACGGTGATTTAAAATAAAAAAAAACTATGTATGTGACAGACAATAATGTACGCTTTGCGTTTAACCATCACCATCTAAAATATCAAGAAGACAATTATTTTATTTATTATCTATTTGCTTCCATTATGTTTAATCATTTTCTCTATGTAAGTTGTGTATGGACTAAAAGTTCGAAATAAATGGCATTTATTTATTTATAATCTGCTCCCTGTGGGCAGGCTGATGTCGACGCTGGTGCACATGCTGGTGGAGGAGCTGGTGCACCGCGTGTGCTCGGCGGAGGACATCTCCATGGAGATGGCGGCGCAGCTCGCAGACATGTACGCGCTCGTCGTGCACAAGGCTCCCGCGCTGTTCCCCGCGCCGCCCGCGCACGCGCATAAAGGGAGCCAGCCGCAGGAGAGAACGCTGGTACGTTATATACTTACTGTGTATGACATGCTAGGCTAGACTGAAACTATGAACAACAGCTAGAGACCAGGTTCACAAAAATTGGTTGTAAAATGTGGCCAAATAATTCCATCCTTTTCGCACTATATATGTGATATCGCTTCTCCATTTGTATGAAAAGGATGGAATAATTTCGCTCATTCCCACCTAAACCCGCTAAAATAAGCTTGTACTCAATGAAGCCCAATGCTCTCATGCAGCACTCCCTCTATACTATAAGCCAATCGCTATGATATTACTGACTAAATTAAGAATAACTTATTTAGTTTTTTTTTTTACTAGATAGGCTCACGCTTGACTACAACTCGCCCGATGTTAAGCGACGTTATAATTTACGATCTAGCGCGCTTGCCTAGAAGAAACCGAATCACGCTCGACTTGAAGACCGATAAATTATAGTTCGAGGGGAAAAGAGATTCCGAATAATAATAATGAGAATAATATAGTCAGGAGTATGATAGCCTATTGAATCTGACTGATTAGGTATAACTTAATTTCTGTCATCCCCCAGTCGACAGAAGAGATGCAAGGCCACGTGGCGTCGTGGATCAAGCTGCAAGAGCTGATCTTCATCCTGGGCGGCTCTCTGCGCGACATCGAGACCCACTGGGACGAGGGCAGCGGCCCGCTCGCCGTCCACTTCCGCACGGAGGAACTCCGCAACCTCATCAAAGCACTCTTCCAAAACACGCAGATTCGCGCCAACCTACTCTCTAAAATTAAATAGTTTGTATAGGTAGTCTTATACTTCATACTCATAACATTGTAGGTATAAATTAAAGGTAATAAAGTGTTTCGTTGTTTTGTATTGCAGTGTTGTTTTATTTTGAGTTTCTTACTAAGAACACTCGACGTTTTCTTCTTCATTGCTGGGACTCAATACTTTGGAATTAATAGTCGGTTCATCTACCCAAATATCGCTTATTCGCAGAATCCACCACGAAACCAGCAATAATAGAAAAGAAGCAGATAGCTATTGGGTAGGTACATATTCTTCTGTTATTGTTATAACAAAGTTAGCCATAAAAGTTTGTGATGAAGCCACAATAATTTAAAACAACTAAACGTCAGTGTCAGACTTGAACCTTTGTTTTTTTTTTAAAATATAACCTCAAAATTATTCAAAACTGGTCATAAAAGTAAACAAAATTAATATGCTTTAATAAAATACTATGTAACGAAAATGAATAATATCAAAAAAGTATTTAGAAGACTACCTAATATAGTGTCTAGCCGTGCCTACGCAACTACAAAGAAGAAAATACCTGAACCCGATGAAGATGAAAAACTACCAAGTAAGTATAACACGTTTTGGATATCATTCCTTTTATTTATCGCCCAAATAATGATTCAAACCAATGATATTATGATTCAAACTAACAAGCCTTATAATCTACAACATATATACGTAAATTTTTATTTGATAAATTTTCATGACTTGTCCTTTTGACCCTTCAAATAAACTGCTACCTAAAGGTTCAAATTATTTTATTTAGCCAAAATTAATAACATTAATTCATTTCGTACAATAGCTATATAATATTATCATAGCTAAGTAGGTACATAATACTTCTAGGTTGAGATTTTCAATGTAAAATTTGTAATATTTCAGTCTTCAAGTACCCAGTAAGCAAGAGCTCAGACCGGCGGGTGTATGTGTGGGGCCTGGCCGAGACAGGCGCCCTCGGCATCCACCAGCCGCGCAGCAAGCGAGGACGGAAGGCTTACAAGAATGACTTCACACTTGCATGGCATCCCATGAGGTCCAGCTTTGCTGAAAGATTTGATGTGGGTTTGAAGTTTGAAAGTTACTTTTCTATATATGCTTGAGCTTTTATCCATTATTAGAAATAGTTAGAGTAATGAACATATCTATATAGTAATTAGAACATAGTTATAGATTATTAAGTGTTGTTTCAGGAAAAAATCAAAGTTTATGTTACCTCATAACTTGCTACCACTACATTTACCCCTTACACCATAACTCATCCATATTGGCTTGTTTGTTTGCAAAAAACATAGATATCACTAGCCAACATTTCAGTCCCATTATCACTTCAGTTGACATAGTAAAATAATAACAATAAAATATGCTTAATTCCAGGTAACACAATTAGCATGTGGCTATGGCTTCACAGTGTCTGCAATCAAGACTGACGAACAGCACAAGGTGTTTGGCACTGGCATCAACACTGACTCTCAGATCGGGTACCATGCTCCGAGGATAGGTCATCCATTGGAGCTGCTGGTCAGCCCAGCGCCTATTTATATACCTTACAAGAGCTTGGAGACTAAGGTAATTTTAAAAGCAAAAATATGTACCACAATTAAATTTTCCAGTCTATCAACAGTCTACAATCATTTCAGTGCTATGCAAACCTGATGGAAAGAATAACCATAACATTCCAAAAATTATGAATATCTTAGTTTACACTTATTTTATGAAAAATACATACATAAAATTATAAAATTACTATTTAACTGCTTGAACACTGTTTACCTTGCTATCCCAATGTGAATTGTTTTTTTTTTCAATAACTAAATACTATCAACATTATACTATTTGCAGGTGATTGCCATAGATGCAGGCCGAGCACACACAGTGATCCTCACAGACAATGAAGGTGCCTTCACACTGGGCAACAATGCCTACGGACAGTGTGGGAGGAAGATCAACCCGACAGAAGAATACAGGGGCAGCATGGTCTCACATAATATTAAGAAGCTAGGAAAAGAAAAAATTGCTGATGTGTGTTGTGGACAGGATCACACGTAGGTAGTTTTTATGCACTTTGGTCAGTGTTTGTATTTGTATGAAACTTGTTGGTGAGGTACCTTAACCAAAACACAGATCTATAGATCCTGTTTCAATATATAATTTGTTTGCTTGTATATACATTTGTTCACTAATCAATTTCCACTTTACAATTAAGATACATTTATTCTTACTCTGCTCTTATCCAAAGCTGCTTTTCATAATTTCAATCTTTTTTTAGCACAATGACAATGAATTTCTATCCTTAGTTACTTTATTATCTCATGTTTCAGGCTGTTCCTCACTGAGTCTGGCAAGGTGTATGCATGTGGCTGGGGTGCAGATGGACAGACTGGCCTTGGAACCTTCGAAAACCAAGCCATACCAGCCTCTGTCAAGGGAGACATCACCTCAGAGAAGATTGTGAAGCTAGCTTCTACTGGAGATTGTGTATTGGCTTTGAATGGTGAGACCTTTAAAATCTTTTAAAGATCAACCTTATCTCTCTTAGGTAGTATATTCATAACTCAAAATCGAAAAGAACCTAAGAAACCTTGATTTTACCATAATATAACCATATAATAATAACCAGTTTTTTTTTTACCTGTTGCTGGCAAAATTCTTTGAGCACAATGTAGAAGAAAGTAAGCAGTACTTAAAAGCCACTTTAGAGTCTGAGACTCCCATAACTTTCTTACTTAGTTATAATTTGAAGGCTGCATTATGATGTGTACTTAAGTACTTATTTACTAATATAATATATACTTTTACTTTACAGACAGAGGTGAGCTGTTTGGTTGGGGCAACTCAGAATATGGCCAAGTGCCCATGGCTACTCCTCAGCAGCAAGTGAACATGTCATATGCCTTACTCAATTTAACTAAAGGCCTAGGTCAGATCAAGGATATTGCTTCTGGTGGATCTTTCTGCTCGATTGTTAATGGTAATTTTGAATATGTATATAATTTGAATTCCAATGACAAGTATGAAGTAACCTCAACTAGCAGAATAAAAAAAAATATTGTAAGACAAAAACTATCTTGGTCCTTAGTTTTCATATAATCTGCCACAAGTATATCACTCAGACCTCTTTTTTATAAAATAATGTTTTATTTTTCAGAACAAGGAGATGTGTTTGTCTGGGGATATGGCCTGCTTGGTCTGGGTCCAAATGTGCAGCATTGTGCTAAACCAAAGCTGATTCCTCCGGCCCTGTTTGGAAGAAATGAATTCAACCCTGAGTGTACTGTAGAGAAAGTAACCTGTGGAATCTCACATTTAGCAGCTATCACAAATAATGGTGATTTGTATATGTGGGGTCGGAATAGACATGGTTGTCTTGGTATAGGACATGCCAAAGACCAGCATTTCCCTCTGAGGGTGTCAATAGGAGCCCATGTATTACAAGTCCAGTGTAGTGTAGACCATTCTGTTGCTATTTGCAAGCCATTTATGTAATCATACTGTGAAGTTTTGTAAAGACTGTTAAGTTTAATAAATTGTTATTATTGAGATAGTTTTTGCATTTATTGAAACTTAGGTACTTAATCCCTTGTGATATAAATATTCACAAGTGTTTCCATTTGAATTTCTTAGTATAGGCTCTATAAACAGTATTATACATATTGTTTTCAAGTCAACTAGAATAATAGCAGTATATTTAGATGGAGGGTATTACTAGAATATTGCATTAAAAAATTAAATATTGCAGTACAACTTCATTTATTTTTATCTTACAAACTAGCTAGAAACTGTCTTAGATTATACTAAGAATTTAAGAAACTACTCACACTGTTTTACAGTTAAGATGGTATCATAATCATATAGTAAACAGTCACAGTTTCTTTTAACACCATTTGACCACATTCACAACAAAATAATGTCTATTGTTTACATTCATCATGGAATGGTTCAAGAGTACGTGGAAGTCTCTCCAAGCGGGTGGTAAGAGTGATGTGTGGTGGAGGTGGCAGCCGCAGCGCTTGCACTGCTCACTGAACAGGTTGACATAGCTGTGCAACCATGTCATGAAGGACCGCACCGCCACCTCAGGCAGGGTTGGAGAGTAGAAGTGGAGTATAGCAGCGTGAGCATTCATTCATTCTCAGTCACTTTCCTGAACACATTGTTCCGGGACTCAGTCCAGAGATCCAAAGTCTCACCGTACCCTTTCACCATCACCCATTCCATCAGCAAACCTTTGAATGCTACAACAGCTTTCAGTACATGGCCTTAGGTTGATCTGTACAACTGCATTGCTCGCAAATGGTCTTGATATTGTGATTTTCATATCATTGTATGATCTGTCTATGTTGTTTATGACCGTGTCGACCTGGAGAGGAGCTACGTTATGGTTGCTCTGAAGTTTGCCGCGTCTCTTCGATCTACCAGAGTTTACGTAGGACCTCTTGAGTGAGTTTTGGCTGAGTAGTGTGTGGGCGAAGGAACTGTACTCGTGGATCTTGTCGGTCCACTTTTAGCTGTTTACGAGCTGTGTGTACAGAGCTTGGCGATCTGAAGTTGTCTCCTGGCTGAGATACGTTTTGTTGCCGAGATTGAAAGGCGCTGTAGGTATTAGGCAGGCTGCTTACGGTTTGGTCTAAGTCTCGTAGATTGTTATTTACATTGCTGAGTAGCTCCTGGAGCTCCAGAACAAACTTTTGGTTCCAATATGAATACCACACTCGCACAAGGAGTGGTCACGAACTCTGATCCGGGCCAAAAATACAGGAGTACTACACGCATATCCTAAACGAAGTCGACATAAAGTAGAAGTTGCTCTTTTGTTGAGTTTCTTAAATTTCATGAACCAAGATTTTGTAGGAATAGAATTTTGTAATTGACCGTAAAACTGACACCGACACCCTGCAGTCACGGGGATACGGGGGTTTATTCCAAAACTACAAGTACCTACTTGTATACAGAACTTGCGGTTAAATAATTATCTAAGTTTTGTGTTGAAATTTCATTGCATAATCATTTATTTATTTGGCTTTAATTCACCTAACAGGTGCATAAAATATTTAATAACTCGATTTTCAAGATAGCAAAAGTAAATAAAATCATGATAGATAGGTAGGTTACGGTAGAGTTTATTTCCATAAAACATCGTTTTGTCTATATCATATTTATAATAGCCACAGCCTACTTTCCTCACTCAGCTACAAATAAAATAGCTTTGTGTTTATCTATTACACTATGAATGTTAATGGATTCTAATCGTAGATAAACATAAGTAAATTTGAGCACAGTTTTTTCAAAGTCTACTGTGCAGAGTTACTAATACCCAACGCATAATCTGTTAGGAGAGGTTTCATTTCAAGTACGTCAACAGAAACAACTTTGTTCTATTACTTTTGATAATTCGGAAAAAATCTCGGTTCTTCATACTTCATGTAAAAAGGTGATGAACTTTTTGTATGGAATATCAGACATATTTTTTTAAACTTTAAAAAACTGAAGAAGAAATACGTTGCTTCTAAACAACCCTTAAAAACTATGTGTTACTAAGCAGAATTGTAAGCATATTAGATAATTAGAGCAGACCAGTAAATGAACCGTACATAGGTTTTATTTCTGATATGCAAATTGCTTATAACAAACATACTTAAGATATTATAACCGCCACAATATTTTTACGTATGTTAAATAGGTAGGTATTCACTTATTTTTCGAAAACTTGTTTCTCATATCTTGTAATTTATTGCGTATGGTGTTTGTAAGGAGCCTGTCGTTCGCCATTTGTTTACTCAACCAGCCCTTTTCAATCGCGTAGTCTTCTACATAACTTTTGAGGACATTAACCGCCATCTGATCCAGGGCTGGCCTCGGTTTACTGCCTTCTACGTTTTTGAGCACGTTGGCTATTTTACCGGAGAAAGAGCATATACTCAATGCGTTTTCTGTAAAAATATCCAATAGTAACATTCGTGTAAAAGTTCTGTAGTCCTTTGCAGATTTTTTACTGAGTCTCAGTATGTCCGCGTCGATGTAGACGCGAGAGTACGGCGTCAGTTCCACGAGCCCCTCCGCCATGTCCCTGTGTCTGAGAGTCCAACGCGAGTCGTTCGGATCATACTCGGGTGGATAGGTAAACTCACGCGGCTTCATTCGGAGTTTGCTTGGTTTATCATAATTAACGTAATCTTCACCATCGCTGATATAAATTTCTTCATCTTCTTCATTTTGATTTCTCCTTCTCTTTGAACAGCGGTATTTTTATCCAACTCTTGCAATTTGTCGTTAATGATGATGTTGCCGATCTGTGTTTCCAACTCCTTTGTACCACCTTGTAATGTTTCAAATGCATAGTCGACGTTATGTACATCTGGATTTCTGTTGATTTCGTTGCCCAGCGCAATCAACTTCCTCAACACGTTGCAGTTGTTAGCGAGGGAGAGGCGCATATTTTCTAACACTTTTTGGTCGTTCTCCAAATCTGCAAGAAGTTTCTGGAATCTCTCCATGGCGTCTTCGCTGAAAGTGATTTTGAGTACTTTTAAAATAAGTAATCTATTTGCCAATTCGGATGTATTGGTTGACACATTGTCATGTTTATAGTCTGCTTCACAAGTGTTAGCGGGTGTTGGATCTCGTTGGGTGTTGGTGTTGGCGGCTGACTGCCTCTGTGAATATCTGGTGAAGTATCTAGTGCCGGCGCTGGGCGGGCCCGCGTTCACTGCTGTGCCTTGTCCTTGAGTCTGTGCTGGAAGCTGTGCTGGCTGTGACGTCACTACCTCGCTACTCGGTACACTGGATGTTGCGTGGTATTGGTTCGTTTTTGAGTCTCTTTGTAATTTGATCTTTATATTGTCTTGTGCCACATGTTGCCCTGAAACATAAAAAAAAATAAAAATAAAATATTTCAGGACATATCACACAGCGCCATCTAGCGAATGAATTGTATGTTTATTTATTTATTTGTTTAGGCTTAACATGTGTAATCACAATATCGTAGTACCTAAATATAATAAAACTATAACAGACAATATAGGTTAATAGTAGATTGTGTCACAAGTCGAAATTAAGCACAGCTTGCATTATAACTTACATTATTTTGCAAAAGTAAGGCACTCGCAAATAAATTGTTATTTTTCTATTACTCGATACGTTAAAGCAATAAAACAATACGTACTTTTCTCAGCTACATTTGCGTGAGATTGTTCTTGCGCTGCTATTTTATTTAACATCTTAGCGTAGTCACTTGCGTCTTTATAGGAATCTGCAAAATACAAAAAAATATTCATGTACATATGATAACCAACCGATAAAACTACTTTTCTTAGAATTCCTAATAATAATAATTATGTATAGGTATAGGCACTCAATATTTAGGTTAGGATTATATTCTGGAAAAAACTTCGCTATAAACAACAACAATGATAGCATAATATTTATGTAGTAGATAAAAATGCGAATAATAATTTAAAATCACAAGTAGATATATACTTATCAATTTATTTTAATTAACATGTTTAGTGCCTAACAATCCATGGTCTGTACAGCTACCGACCTGTTCCATACTTGACATCAGCGTGGAAGTCCACCCAGTCCTCGGAGTACTGCCCCTTCCTGACCCTGGCCCTGGTCTCCGCCAGCTCCTCGATGGGGAACTTCACACTATCTACCCCACCCGGCGTCGCTCGCCGCGTCACCCACTTGTTGAGGACGAACACAAAGCGATCGCACTCGGGGTATGGGGCTTGTAGCAGTTCTACCACGTAGTACTTGTAACATAGCTGCTCCAATCTGTCTTCTTTCGTCATCTACAACATAGGTACAAGTTTTAAGATTTATCTTTTAATCTATAAGTACTAATATTATAAAACTGAAGAGTTTGTTTGTTTGTTTGAACTCGCTAATCTCAGGAACTACTGGTGCGAATTGAAAAAAATATTTTTGTGTTGAATAGACCATTTATCATATTATATATTTAAGGCTTTAGGCTATATAACATCACGTTGCTACTAATAGGAGCGAAGAAACAATGGAAAATGTGGAAAAAACGGGGAAAATTATTCATCTTTGAGGACTTCCGTTGCGTGCGCTGCGAAAACGGTTCAAGTCGTGGGTAACAGCTATAATTTATAAAGCTGAAGAGGTTGTTTGCAAAAATAAATATGATGCCCAAAATTCCACGCGGACGAAGTCGCTGGCACAGCTAGTTATCAAATATAGTATCAATTTTACTACTATTTTTTAAATTATTTACTGTAAGTACATATTTTATTGTTAAATTTATTGGATAACCTTATGCAATATAGGTAGGTACCTACAGTTTTTACTTCATTATTAATTGCATTTGAGGTGATACTTGCTTTAAAATAATTACTAAAGTTTCATCAATGTTCAAATTCCATTTGATTTGGATTAGTTTGTTGAAACAAACATAACAATACATTCGATTTTCGCGTTGCTCTTGAGTTCACAAAATCAACGAATAAATGTACCTAGTAACATCTAACAATAACATTTCAAAGGAAATCAACTACAATATAATGATATGCGTAATAAAATAAGTATATTTACTTACGTTAAAGCTCACTCACTCTTTGTGTAGTTAATATCAATAAATTTATAAAAATCACAAGAAGTAAACACTACAATCACTTTATAACAAAGTGTCGCGAATATTGATGGCAAAAATGTTAGCCAGAGCGGTGTCAATACATCCAACCAATGTCATTTCATTACAAAAACTTGTGTGGTGTGATAATGCGGGGCTGCCAGCCCGAGACTATACAATGTGGTAGGTAGCAGCTAGCGTTACAAAAACGTTTATTGGGTTTAAAAAACTTAAGTACATCTAGGTTCACTATATTAATACATACAAAATTAAGTTATATACTTAGTAATTTCTTATAACAGTGTGTTGTCACCCGGACGAGATATTTCTGTTTCCCGGGTGAAATTACAACTTTGAGATTTTCTCTGAAAAATAATAAAAACATTTGTTTTTTCAACGTCTTTTTCATTATGTTTTTCGATCAAAATCATATATGTCACAGATACCTTTTGTATAACTATTTCAGTTTTTTTATACCCTAACCCAATATCCTTAGTAACACGGCTAAATACGCATTAATGATAACACTGTGCATAAACAAAACACAACTGACTGAATATAGGCCACATAGATCAGTTATTAATAGAAAGCGAAAGTGGTACCGATAAAACAACGAGTGCGAGGAAGATAGATATATCACACTGATCACACAGCTCCGTCTTCAGACGAGACGATAACGTCATCCTTGGATCTAGCATCTAGCCTTGAATAAAGGAATAATTCGGAATACCTAACATTGCTTTATGATCATCGTTAACATACCTAATATATTTTGGTATTCTAGTTTACAATGTTCAATACTGATCACGATTTTAATTAATGCGTTTATATTGTTTTTTATATACCTATACAGGGTAACTCGTACCTAACACATGTACCTATCACATATATCAATATCAAATCGTTTGGGTCAGAAGTAATATATAAGTAAGTAACTTGTTTCTAAAGTTTTATTGCGTTCGATATTTTGCTGACATGTGAACATAAAAAGAAATGATTAAAAAAGCGGTGCTTAGACATCAGGCCGGCTGTTGTCAAACATAAGCCATGGTATAATAATTAATAATATAATGACATAAGCCTATTCGGTACCTATTAAAATTAAATAAGTTACAATTCAAGAACACGGAACTCCATCACGGTAGTTCAATAAATATAGAAAATAATATGTACCTATGTTCAATAAAAGTAACCTAGTAGAAATACCATTTTTAGCAAGTTTTTTTTTTAAGTATCCTCTCAAGGCCAAGTCGCTGAGTATATTCCAAAAGTTAGTGTATCACCATTAGGTATTTGTCATTGTTATAGCATTAATTTATGTAGTTTACTTATATAAAAATAGTAGCTTATTTCCTAAATGTTTTGTGTAATATGTATGAAATATGTATGTATTGTATTTATTTATGTATATTATGAGTATGTATTGGTCTTTTAACTAATGTTTGTATCTAATTATATTTTTTAGTACACCGCCTGTTTATAATTCTTAGTAATGTCCATCCAAAAGGTTGCCTGGAAGAAATCGCCTAAGGCGATAAGGCCGCCCAATGTGCATCACTTTAATATATTTAAGTTTATTTCCTGTTTTGTTATTTCTATGTTTTATGGTGTACATTAAAGATATATTCTATTCTATTCTATTCTCTCTAGATATCAGTACCTACCTAATGTAGAAACATAGATAGATAGATGAACTCTTTATTGTTCACACAGATTAAGAATAAACAAATTATATCTAAACTAGTATAAATAATAGTAATAAGTATACCTAGAGTAAATAAATAAATTTTCAAAATCAAATACCTAGGTACTGTTACACCAAATTTGGAAAGTCTACAATAGTATTAAACTATTTGAACAGAAATCCAGAGTTTCAAGAAACTCAATATTTGCATTAATGAGTTCACCGAATAGAAATAAAATATTCCGAACGATCAACTTTAGTGACAAGGTTATCAACCGAGCGATAATAATGAACAAGTTGATACAAGTTGTTGACTCGTTTATCAACGCTTTGTGGATATATAAATTTGTTGTATGTACCTAATTTGTATATTATAGTGGTGTTGGTGAAGACCTGAGTGCTATTAAATGAGGAATAAAGAAGTTTAATTGGGACTACTTCTTTGTTCTATGATTTTTGTAATATTTAAGAGTTATTAAACATGGCATAAGTAAGTAGGTGGTACCTCCTTACCTTCCTTATATAAGTAATGTAAGTTTAATTATTTAAGATTTCCATAAGTATATTTTTTTTGCATGCTGAAAGGTGGAATATGGAGACACTTAAAAACAAACAACACTGACTATCTGTAATTACCCATGTTCGCAAATAAACTACATATTTGATTTGAATATATATTATTTTTTCTTTCATAGGAAAATTACTTAGATAGGATTGAGGCCCACGGCTAGCAGTGGGCAGCGTACCTGTACGTAGTGAGGTCCACCCGCTGCATGTTGTGTGTCCATTGCAGCTGTATGGGTGGGTCCCCGCGCGCCTCGCACACCTCACACACTCGCCTCTTATTTTAATTTGGGACCTCCTTTTTATAAAATAATGTTTTATTTTTCAGAACAAGGAGATGTGTTTGTCTGGGGATATGACCTGCTTGGTCTGGGTCCAAATGTGCAGCATTGTGCTAAACCAAAGCTGATTCCTCCGGCCCTGTTTGGAAGAAATGAATTCAACCCTGAGTGTACTGTGGAGAAAGTATCCTGTGGAATCTCACATTTAGCAGCTATCACAAATAATGGTGATTTGTATATGTGGGGTCGGAATAGACATGCCAAAGACCAGCATTTCCCTCTGAGGGTGTCTATAGGAGCCCATGTATTACAATTCCAGTGTAGTGTAGACCATTTTGCTACTATTTGCAAGCCATTTATGTAATCATACTGTTAAGTTTTGTAAAGACTGTTAAGTTTAATAAATTGTTATTATTGAGAAAGTTTTTGCATTTATTGAAACTTAGGTACTTTTTTTTTTTATTATCTCATATTTTAAGGCGCTTATGTCGCTGTGCGACTATGACAGCTCCATTGTATATTCTAATAACTATACTACTTAATTAACTTACAAAACATTCTAAATAATGTTCTGGCTGCCTCGCTGTGTGGCGCAGACAGAACATCATGTATAACGCCGACTTCTTGAAAGTTACAACCAAACTGAGTGAGCATGTGACGCCGAACACCTTCGGTCCGTGTGCACTCGACTAGTGCGTGATACACGTCCTCCACTAACCCACAAATGTCACACGTATTGGATTCTGCCAAACCCATCATGAAATTAAAATAATTGAGAGGCATATGTGCAGAACTAAGCCTGTTCGCCACGACTATCTCCTTTCTGTTTATTTTACAATTAGTAAACCACGGTGACCTCGGAAGTTCACGTTGTAATATCTTATACCATATGCCCTTCGTCTGAGAAATAGTATCATAATGTAACTTCCATTTTTCAAATACTTTGTATTTATATTTAACTATCACCTCCGCGATATCCGGAATTAAATATATATCAGACCCATCAGTCCCTGCTTGCTTAGCTAGCAGATCCGCCTCGTCATTCCCTCGAACGTCTATGTGGGAAGGAATCCACTGCAATCTCTCTCTCTCCCTAATCTACTTAATCCTACTACTTAATACTTAATCCCTTGTGATATAAATATTCACAAGTGTTTCCATTTGAATTTCTAAGTATAGGCTCTATAAACAAAACTATTGTTTTCAAGTCAACTAGAATAATAGCAGTATATTTAGATGGAGGGTATTACTAGAATATTGCATTAAAAAATTAAATATTCCAGTACAACTTCATTTATACATCTTACAAACTAGCTAGAATCTGTCTTAGATTATACTAAGAATTTAAGAAACTACTCACACTGGTATCATAGTCATATAGTAAACAGTCACAGTTTCTTTTAACACCATTTGTCCACATTCACAACAAACTAATGTCTATTGTTTACACTCATCGTGGAATGGTTCAAGAGTACGGAAGTCTCTCCACGCGGGTGGTAAGAGTGATGTGTGGTGGAGGTGGCAGCCGCAGCGCTTGCACTGCTCACTGAACAGGTTGACATAGCTGTGCAACCATGTCATGAAGGACCGCACCGCCAGCTCAGGCAGGGTTGGAGAGTAGAAGTGGAGCATAGCAGCGTGAGCATTCTCAGTCACTTTCCTGAACACATTGTGCCGGGACTCAGTCCAGAGATCCAAAGTCTCACCGTACCCTTTCACCATCACCCATTCCATCAGCAAACCTTTGAATGCTACAACAGCTTTCAGTACATGGCTCAGGTTGATCTGTACAACTGCATTGCTTGCAAATGGTCTTGATATTGTGATTTTCATATCATTATATGATCTGTCAATGTTGTTTATGACCGTGTCGACCTGGAGAGGAGCTACGTTATGGTTGCTCTGAAGTTTGCCGCGTCTCTTCGTGCTACCAGAGTTTATGTAGGACCTCTTGAGTGAGTTTTGGCTGAGTAGTGTGTGGGCGAAGGAACTGTATTCGTGGATCTTGTCGGTCCACTTGTAGCTGTTTACGAGCTGTGTGTACAGAGCTTGGCGATCTGAAGTTGTCTCCTGGCTGAGATACGTTGTGTTGCCGAGATTGAAAGGCGCTGTAGGTATAGGCAGGCTGCTTACGGTTTGGTCCAAGTCTCGTAGATTGTTATTTACATTGCTGAGTAGCTCCTGGAGCTCCAGAACGAACTTTTGGTTCCCATCTTGACCGTGGTCGGCACGCACGCCATCCTGTAGTGTTTCAAAGACGTGGATCACACTGGATCGCAGTGTCCTCAGCGAGTTTAGAGCTGAATTTAACTGCTCCACATTAATAGTTTGATTCATTTTGCTGGTGCTGGTGAACAAACGAGTCTAAACTAAACTAAAGTTTTATTGAATTGAATTCCAACGAAGCAACGAAAGCCAGTCAGCACTCACTACTCAGCAGTCAGCACCAAACGTAAACAATGAATGTTGACATTGACGTTTTTAGACAGAGCTGAATATGTCAGTGTCATTATTACTTTTTTACGCTTCTACCGTTACGTTACAACACCTGCTAACACTTAAAAAAAAAATAGTTATGCTCGACATTCTGCTCTGCGGTGAAAATTTACTCTTAGGGTATATCATCAAATTATGATAATATATTTTGATGTATCAACATGGAAGAACGATATAGCTTGTGTAGCATGTGTAAAACAAAAGGCAAAACGCCCGAATACACTTAAACTAGTCTTAATTTGCTCCAGTTTCAATAATTAAATAGGTAGGTATACTGATATTGCAAGATGGGAAATCTCTCGGCTTTGATGCTTAGCTGAAGGATACGTTTAACCCACAGAATACGGGATCATATGGAGGGAGAATAAGACCACAGAGCTTTGAAGTCTATGCTTGTCGCCCTGTGACTAGAGGCGAATTCTTTCTTTATTCGATACAAAACAGGTGTCACCATTTTTTCAAGCGTTTGCTTAGTGTGGGGCTAGATGGCGCTGTGTGCAATGTCCCGAAATATTTATTTATTTATTTATTTTTATTTATTTACTAAAACTAACACACTTTCGGCACGCACACTACGACGCACGAGATGTTCATGTACACAGTACGCTTCAACTTCATCGGCTGTGCAATATCGATATTTTTTATCGATTATTTACACATTTACTTCGAAGATGGAAATATATGTCTTTAGTATAACTATATTATTTAAGTACAAATTATAGTTAACTAGCTATGGCCCGCGGTGTTATCCGTTGTAAAAACTTTTTTATCCCGTGGGATAAAAACTATCCTATGTCCTTACCGGGGACTGAAACTATCTCTATAGCAAATTTATTTTTATCTATTTTATTTAATTATCAAATCATCTTCAAAATGTCTGGAGCATATTCTGGCATTTTTATGAGGAAACCAGTTGTATCTACCGGTCGCCAATATCCATTTATTTTTTAACACTGGATTTTTTGGAAATCTGTAAATTAAGTAGGTATGTGTTAAATAAAAACCGTAATGTAGAAACATTTCCATACATCCAGAAACATCATATACATTATATCGATTATCGATAATTTGCTAGGTTCCATTTACACATCACTTTGCTATCGAGAAGTGGCGTCGTCAAGACAACGAATGTGTTAATGCCATTCAAAATGTCAAAAGTTTTATTTATTAAAATTACGAAATATTACTACTTACCGATGGTATTTCACGCCGGTAACACTGGAACTTGTTCTTACAATTTTTAACTTGACACCAGGACATATTTAATAGTTTATCATGCTGTAAAACCGAGTAAAAGGACCGAAAACTCTCTCTCGCTCGGACTATGTTTGACAACAGACTGACAAGCGCTGTTGTAGGTTAGGTTGGCCTGTTTACTGGTCCAAACGAGAACCACGTATTATTAGTAATTTCGCTTCTATGGGGGGGCGCGCGCGGGGGCGATGTGGCCCGATCGTTGTTCTGTGAATAAGACGCTGACGTAGACGTAGGCTGGGCGAGTGCCCGTATAAAATTATTCAACGTGCGGATAAAATCAGAACTAAAACGTTCTGGTATTTAAGTCCTATATCGTCTGGTATGTTTGCAGATGCCCGTACAGATGGCTTTCATGCGGTCGTTCGCAAACGGATATTTTCTCTGCTAAGTAGAGTTCGTGGTAGTAACAACACAGTAGTACTAACACAGTAGTAACAAAGACACTGGGTGAAAACATTATCTACTTAATCTAAGTAATATGTTGTTGAAATTAAAACAAATACTTATGTAATTTTAAATATAAGTTACTTACTTATTATAATAGTTTATGTTTCATGTACCTAAATGTACTTTTATGGATCTTGTATCTGAAATAAAGAGATTATTATTATTAGGTATATCCCGAAGGAGTGCCGCCTCCAGTCAAGTGTAAAGTTGTCTTGCGCTGGCTATGGCGGGGTTGACGCTCGCTCGTCCTTCATCTGATTCTTACCTCTACTAGGTACTAAGAATTAGCTTTAGCTACGAATTTGTCTTTTATAGTTTTTAATGATTATGTAACGCCAGATTCTATTTGCATCAAATTTAATAAACAAATTGTCTGTAGCATACACAGAACAACGATCGGGCCACATCGCTCCCGCGCGCGCCCCCCCATAGAAGCGAAATGACTAATAATACGTGGTTCTCGTTTGGTCCAGTAAACATGCCAACCTAACCTACGACAGCGCTTGTCAGTCTGTTGTCAAACATAGTCCGAGCGAGAGAGAGTTTTCGGTCGTTTTACTCGGTTTTACAGCATGATAAACTATTAAATATGTCCTGGTGTCAAGTTAAAAATTGTAAGAACAAGTTCCAGTGTTACCGGCGTGAAATACCATCCATAAGTAGTAAAATTTCGTAATTTTAATAAATAAAACTTTTGACATTTTGAATGGCATTAACACATTCGTTGTCTTGACGACGCTACTTCTCGATAGCAAAGTGATGTGTAAATGGAACCTAGCAAATTATCGATAATCGATATAATGTATATGATGTTTCTGGATTTGTATGGAAATGTTTCTGGATTACGGTTTTTATTTAACACATACCTACTTAATTTACAGATTTCCAAAAAATCCAGTGTTAAAAAATAAATGGATATTGGCGACCGGTAGATACAACTGGTTTCCTCATAAAAATGCCAGAATATGCTCCAGTCATTTTGAAGATGATTTGATAATTAAATAAAATAGATAAAAATAAATTTGCTATAGAGATAGTTTCAGTCCCCGGTAAGGACATAGGATAGTTTTTATCCCACGGGATAAAAAAGTTTTTACAACGGATAACACCGCGGGCCATAGCTAGTTAACTATAATTTGTACTTAAATAATATAGTTATACTAAAGTAAAGACATATATTTCCATCTTCGAAGTAAATGTGTAAATAATCGATAAAAAATATCGACATTGCACAGCCGATGAAGTTGAAGCGTACTGTGTACATGAACATCTCGTGCGTCGTAGTGTGCGTGCCGAAAGTGTGTTAGTTTTAGTAAATGGTGACACCTGTTTTGTATCGAATAAAGAAAGAATTCGCCTCTAGTCACAGGGCGACAAGCATGGACTTCAAAGCTCTGTGGTAGCATACATTATCAAGGACGCTTGGACGAAATTGTTTTTTGTGATATAAGACCGCCAGATTTTTTAAATATATCATGGATATTAATGTGCTTTATGTAAAGAATATGTATTGATTTCATTAAAATAATGAATTGCACCTACTTATACAACTTACTGAACCTATTCATGTTTTCTGTGTAAGTTGTTTAATAGAAAGCTCTGGTGTACACTGTACAATACAATTGTATTGTATTGCATTTACAAAGGCCATTCTACGTTTCTTATTTTATTCGACGCGCATAGCATCGCCTACGAAAATGAACGTCACTCACCGAAGCGTAGCGTAGCTAATCGTAGACAATCACAAGCGTTCGTAGCACTGTTTTCATAAAACATCCTTGCACTGCTTTTACACACTTTCTCTTAGTCACATTTCCTCATGACTGAGGGTCGTAACTCCCCAACAGAATTACTTCGTTAGAAGAGTTCTATTGAGCAGATACATCGTGGTGGGCGCCCATATCCAAAAGTCAAGACAGATGTCCTCGGATTTGGTGGTCCTCACACAAGTCGGTTTCCTCGCAATGTTTTACTTCACCGTTTAGCGAGCGCAAATCCAGACAAGACTCGAAAAACAAGTTAATTCATTCAATTCATTCTTATTTCAATTCAATCTAGTCATTGGTGTAGGGCCGAATTCGAAGCAGGGTGCGTCAGGATGAAAAGTAAACTAAACCGCCGAGCCACTCTAGCTTTTATACACATCGCAGCATAAGTAATAATAATTTTATAGTGCAACAGATGCGTACTCCCATGTAGAGGGAAATTAATTTGGTGGCTGCATACTGTAGAATGTAGAGTAAACGCAGCATTCGTTGATTTTACGTCACCCGCTTGAAAATCTCGCAGGCAATCTGAGAGAAATTAGGACTAAAATGGCTTCAGCACCTTGCATACTAAACTAATTAGAGCATTAATGTAAGAAGTAATTAGTACATTGACAATGTAAGTAGGTAGTATGTTTGTTTGAAACGGTTTGACCAAATAAAGCAGTAGTGTCCAGTACACAAAAACATGAAACGTCCACTGTGTTCATACTTTATTTTATGCTTTTTTAAAACTTGTATCTATTTGTATGTTTCATGTGTCAATAAATGTATTTTATTATTTTTTAGTAGTGTGATGGTAAGCTGATGGTGAAATGAACACGGCTGAGGCTATGAGGAATAACATGAATACAGATCACTCAACTGTTGTAGTTTTTTTACACAAACTCACATACAACTGTAGAAATTAAGGAATGTCTATAATGTATAGCTGAATGTAAAACAAAGCTGCCTGAATACACTTGAACGAGTTACTTAATAGATTAAAATTTTTAAAATAAATAATTAGATAACTTTAAGATAACTTTGTTTAGCAAAAACTTAGGTTCTAATACAATTTTGTTCGCTACACTACACACTACGATGTACCTGTATTGTGGAGTGTAGGCTCTTCCTTATGTTTAGACATATATATAAATAGTTAAGTCATAATAAAAATAATAAGGTAATATGGTAGGTTTTGGTGGTACTAAAAATATCTATTTATCTATCTTATCTTTATATTTTCTTATTATCCAGGACTGAAGTTGTAAAAAAAGTTTAACCTTAACAAATCAGTTACCTACCTACAAAGGCCAAACTCTCTCGTGAGCTGTTACCAAATAACCCTGTAGCCTCCATTAATAATACATTGATGTTCGAAGGCCAGCTAGCGGCCGCTACGTCGTTACTCGTTACTAGTTTGTTGCGCCGTTTAACGACGGGAAGCGAACCGGATGTGTCGAGCCAATCTTATAGGCTGCCAGATGCCAACAATATTTTACTTTCATTTTGTATTCTATTGAAGTTTAAGACGTGACTTGGCTTCTATACTATATCGGGATTTTTTCAAAAGACGCTATTACATAAAAAACTTATAGACCCTTAGGGCGGCTTGATATCTTGACGCTATTACATAGAAAACAAATGGGATATGTCACTTAACTTGTGTGTGTCGATAATAAACGATTTTGTCATGACACATTTCTGTCGTTTTCTTTTTCTGTGATCCCTTTTCTAATAGTTTTGTATTGCTGTAAGTAAATTCAACAATATTGCATGCAGTTTAATTTGATTGCAAAATTTTTGGCCTCATTTTTCTTTAAAATTGCAAAAGGCTAGTTCATGCCGATATTATTTTAATAATAATGGAGCGTATTGAGGTTTAGACATTATCTGTGTTTGTTCTGTATTATATAAACATAAATAATAATGTAAACTATTACTTTCGAGGTCATGTCGTTACCTCCATAACTAAGATTTTATATTTATGAAGGAGAAGGCGGTTGCCGTTGCTGAAATCGGCATGGATGATAAAATGATGGTGACCTGTACAGTAAAATCATGAATATTCTTTCTATGAAGAAGGTACAAACAAACACTAACCTATCAACAATCAAAGCTGTAAGTAAGTTTTTTGAACATAATAAACATATTAGTAATCTTATTTTCACTTCAAAAAATAGAGCTAGACTAAACTAAGCACTAGAAAGAATCTGCTGAGCACTACCTACTAGTATTAGACTACAACATCAAGGGAGGTGTCTGTTCCCAGCTTGCAAATATCTAGATGTCTAGACAGCAGTGGTTAGTACAATGTTACTACTACGAGATATTTAAATGTCCTTTGGTGAATAAGATACTGTGGTGCAAATGCTTACTGTTAAAGATAAAGATAAAGAAATATTTATTTGCAAGATGTAGTTATTACAAAATTTAGGAGATTATAATTAGAATTATACTACGACGACGTTACATGCTCGAGATTTCTTTATTAACTATGTAGTCTCACTTCTATGTACTAGGCGTCACACTTTTTATAGCTGTGAAAATAAAAACACAAAAAAAAAAACTTTTGAACTAATGTCACTGTCAATGCAGCGCCTGTAGCGCCGTCCTCCTGTCAAACCACATTCTTTTCTTGTGCGGGCGTCGCAACATCATAAATTCCGTTGAATTTTACTATTTGAATTTTTCGTGAAAAAAAGTGTTTATTTCATGTGTTCAAGTGGTAAATTAGCATAGAAAAGTGAAAAGGAGCATTGGAGTTTTAAAATAACGTCGAAATTCGACGTTTGGTACAAAAACTAAGCAATTCATTAACCAGCTCAAAGGATAAAGGTTAGTGCAACTACTAACTTACCAAAGCAATCTTATTGCATTTATTCATCATCGATTTTAATTTTCTAGTTTGTTATCAACCGTGCTCAAATAAATATGAATCACAAACAAAATAACCGTTATAGATTAGAAAACCTAGTTCTTTTTACATTGAATAAACTGTAGAACAATGTACCTATGTAAGAAAATGGTAATATATGGTAATAAATTCATTATTTTGTTGTATTGTATTTGTAACAAAAACAACAAATATGTCAGTACATCGAAAAAAAAAACGTCGTCTCCTATAATTATGGTCGAACTTCACCGTTTAACCATTAATCATACATCTTAACCCTTACTGGTATGCAAAAAATTACTTTTAATTATTAATTATATTGCTGTTAATTTAATAATATTTAGGTATGCTTTTTTACAAGCCTTGTAATCTTATTAATTTAATAAGTATTGATAAACTCTCGACACCAGAGTTGGCCACTCTCATTTGATAAGAAGAATAAGTATTACGGATACATTATTTAGAGCTTGTTATTTGTTATTGCACACTAATTGCGGATAAAAAGTAACCTACGTGCTCAGCCCGGCATCTAATTTACTCCCAAATCAAATTTTACCTCAACTAGTTTAGCTATATTAGTATACATATGTACATACGAACACACATCAGCACTAAAACCAATTAACAAATAATATTTCCTTTATTATACAACCTAAAGGTTTTGAAGAGATTTAATAACTAGATGACAATGATGACTTATACAGGTTTTATTGTAGTTATTACAATAGTATCTTGTTCTAGGCAAGCAAATTAGATAAATTAAACAAAATAGATAAACAACGTTGCAAATTATTAGGTACATTTCAGTCAAGCATGCATCTATCAAACGTTTACTGATTTGTACAAACGTTCACTCAATCATACTTACTCTGGCATTTCGATTCAGATTTTTATAATTTTGATATCAAGTTTCAAAAGTAATACTTATTTTATAAATAAATATGCGATAAAATTTTGATCAGTTCTCGGAGCGGCTTATAGTTGCATAAAAAAGGCATAAATAAAAAATA